>JAQQPU010006194.1:29623-43648 GCA_029168905.1 Artemia sp. Kazakhstan ARC1039 | reverse complement strand
GTACAGATGCACTTAAAAATGCTACAACTAGTGAATTACATCTAGTTGGAAAAATATATCATGAAATATTTAATATACCCCAATGGCTGCCGCCCAATGTTAAAGTGGATATAAAATTGGCGCTTGCACCATCCAATTTCATATTGAGAAAGGAACTTGCTGCCAATCCCGATGTAAGTCTCTCCCTCACCTCAGCAATGCTTCATGTTCGCAAACAGCAGGTTATGAGTTCTGTTGCTTTGGCCGTGGAAAAACTGAGAGCCAATGGAAATAATATTAAACTACTTGTTCCTCATACAATCACCAATCAACGTCATATTGCCATGGGGTCACGCACCTTCACCGATTCATCCTTTATCAATGGCGAAATCCCCTCGAAATTGGCTTCGGCATTTGTAAAGAGCGCCAGTGCAATAGGATCATGGACTGAATGCCCACATAAATTCGAGATGTTTGGACTTTCATCTCTTGTGTGCAAAGTAAATGGTATCCCACTCTACAATCTATCTTTTGATAAATCCTATAGAACATTGTATGAGTTGACAATGCAAACCCTAGATCATGATTCGTAACTATTTGAAAATGGTATAACCGAAGATATGTTTGCTAAAACACATGGTATCATTGTGTTGGATTTGTCTGGCACACAGGATATGAGTATAGTACGTACGGGGACTGTGCGTTTAGAGTGTACATTTGCCAACCCATTGGCTGAGAGTATTGCCCTAATCTCACTAAATCAATATGAAACCTATTGGGAAATCACTCCCGAAGGTAGTGTTCTACTAGACTTGGCGCCATGAACACCAGTCAAATAATCAGTGTATTTAATATGGATCCCTACATGTCCCAGTACAAATCCTATTGTCTACCCTCAGACTATCTAGGAAAAATTCAAAGCGCGAACAATACCTTGATTATTGTTAATAGCAGTCCGTCGACTGTGCTGACGGGTCATTGGCTGTGCATCTTTCAAACAGTGAAGAATATCGAATTTTTTTATCCTCTTGGCCTACCCTATACATTCTACACACCTCACATCAGCAACTATATTGAGAGCAGTGGGAAAACTATTATTCAAAATCGAAAGAGGGTGCAGGATCTAACGACTAAAAGCTGTGGCTTCCATGCGCTACTATATTTTGTGTTCCGATGTCGTGGCTATACTTACAAGCAGTTTCTCCACATTTATGGTGACAATCCACGTCTGAACGACTTTCTAGTGGAAAATATACTTACAAGTGTATTTAATATTGATTTCAGTGCCCTAAGAATAAAGTGCTTAAAAAATGTTTGTGGATTTGTTTATTAATAAAATGTATATATACAACAATGTCTTTAAATCTTCACTTTTAGATTTCTTCATCGATGTATAGGCAACTGTCGTGAACCACTAATGCTGGTAAATCATTTGGATTCACTGTATATTGATCTTGATTGACTGCAAAGTCAGGGTAACATTTTCTGCAGTACAATGTAACTTCACTCTTGTCATATCTCTTTGTATAGTCAATGATACTATTTGCATTCATATTATGAAATTCATGAGTTTCAATCTGTCTATTTGAAGCAATATCACATACAGTGTTTTCAAGTGGTGAATCACATTCGGTAACTGCCAAATAAAAATCACTTTGTTTATAGTCATAATAGGCAGTGTCGTCACAGCGATGACGTAGAAACCAGATTGTCTTGTTACCCCAACAGTTGAATCGTAGACCAGATTCCTCTTCCCAGAATAATTTAAATCCATGACGATACCAATCTCGTAGAAATAAACTGAAATCACGTTTAGGATTCTTTCCAATCATAGCGGGGTAAGTATTCTCCCACTGATCACATTTATCATGGTGACAATTGGAGCATAGATGCCCGCTAGGGTGAGAGTCACACACCTCCTCAAGACATGAATTACATCCTTTAATTTGTACTGCATAGCCTCTATGTAATTTGCAAGGATTACATAATTTACACTTTTCATTATAGTGATCAATAATTGTACAATTCTCACATTGAGTCCAACTGCCAAGAGTGTACATGCACAATGGGCATATATAGAACATTTTGGTTTCCGATGTCAACTCTCTCACAGCTAAAACGAAACTGATCCTCTTCGCTCAATAAATTCAAAGTGTAGGAAAGGGGAGAGGAGTAACTCTGTGACGTTACCTCTTTCGAAGGAGGAGCGATCTACATTGGCAATGAAAGTATATCCACAATATGATTTTGCCGTGTCGTGATCAATATATCAATAAATTGAGTATAAGCATTTGAATCACATTTTAAAAGTTTCATACAATAGTCCAATGGGGATTATTCCAAATGGCAAGAAAATCATCATCCAAAATCAAATGTTTTTCCATAAACACTAGATTTGATCTAATTCTCTCTTTCTCAAATTTATTCATTTTTCAATCCTTTCACTCTGACTGCCAACTCTAGACTGACCAGAAAAGAAAGCTGGCTCGGAAACAACAGATCGATTGACCTTGACCCCCATTAGACTCAATAATACATGAACGTGACAAAGTTCCTGTTTTTCCATTCTCACTGACAAAGACCATAAAAACATCAAATAAATTGACCAACACACATAACCATCCATGAAAACAGACATAAATGTGACAAAGTTCCTGTTTTTTCAAATTCTCACTGACAAAATCCATAAAAACATACAAAAATGTGACAAAATTCCTGTTTTTCAAATTCTCACTGACAAAATCCATAAAACATCAAATAAATCGACCAGCACACATAACCATCCATAAACTATGTAAAAAAAAGTTGTAGGTGGCAGCAGTAGGGCCCCGTGGGAGATATTATGGCATCTCTACTCTCTAACGCCCACCATTTTCCCCAAACACATTCAATTAAAATTTTGAGATAGCGATTTTGTTCAACGTAGTTGAAAGTTCTGGAAATTAATTTTGAGGATGACAAACCCCACAGGGCAAGGGTCGTAAGTTATGCCCTTGGGGCATATAAGGTTTTTTTTATAGAAAGCGTTTTGGTAGAGACTTCAAAAAGAGCTCATTCGATTGGAAATTGAAAGGGCTAGTGCCCTCTTTAATAGTCGAAAGGGATTGGAGGGCAACTAGCCCCCCTCTCAAGCTCACCATTTCCCCAAACACATCCAATCAACATTTTAAGATAGCCATTTTGTTCAATGTAGATGAAAGTTCTGGAAATTAGGTCTTTGAGGATGACACTGCCCCCAGAACCCTTAGGGCTGAGGTTGTAATTTATACCCTGGGGGCATAAAAGGTTTTTTTATAGAAGATGTTGTCGTAGAAACTTCAAAAAAGGTTCATTCAATTGGAAACTGAAAGGGCTAGTGCCCTTTTTAATAGGCTAGTCAAAACATATTGGAGGGCAACTAACCTCCCTCGAACGCCCACCATTTCCCCAAACACATCCAATCAAAATTTTGAGATAGCCATTTTGTTCAACGTAGTTGAAAGTTCTGGATATTATGTCTTTGAGGATGATCAAGCCCCCCCCCCTCCACACCCCTCAGGGCAAGGGTTGTAAGTTATGCCCTGGGGGCGTAGAAAGTTTTTTTTAAGAGCGTTATAATAGAAAATTCGAAAACTTCGAAGGGCTAGTGCCCTTTTTAATAGACAAAAGTTATTGGGGGAAAACCATCACCCCTCCCACACCCAGTTCCCCAAAAACATCCAAAAAAATTTTTGAGAGAGCCATTTTGTTCAACATATTTAAAAAGTCCAGAAATTATGTCTTTGAGGATGACACTCCCCCCACAGCCCTCAGCGCAAGGGTTGTAAGTTATGCCCTGTAGGCATATAAGGTTTCTTAGAAAGCGTTGTTGTAGAAACTTCAAAAAGGGCTCATTCGATTGGAAATTGAAAGCGGTAGTGCCCTATTTAATAATCGACAGTGATTCGATTGTAACTTATGCCCCTCTCAAGCCTACCATTACCCCAAGCACATCAATCAAAGTTTTGAGATAAACATTTTGTTCAACGTAGTTGAAAGTTCTGGAAATTAGGTCTTTGCCAGCGCTGTTGTAGAAACTTCAAAAAGGACTCATTCAATTGGGAATTGAGAGGGCTAGTACCCTATTAATAGTCAAAAGCGATCGGAGGGCGAATGCCCCCCCCCCCTACCCATCATTTCCCGAAACACTTCCAGTCAACGTTTTGATATAGCAATTTTTTTGAACGTAGTTGAAGGGTCCGAAAATTATGTTTTTGAGTATGACAACCCCCAACAGTGCTCAGGTTGTAAGTTATAGACATACCCCCCTCCCCCCTGAGTCTAGGGCAAGGGTTGTTATGCCTCGGGGGCATATAACGTTTCTATGGAAGGAGTAGTCGTGTGATCTTTAGAGGAGGTTCATTTGAATGGATATACATAGTTCTAGATCCTGTTTAAGAGCAAAAAGTGATGAGGGCAACTAGCCAAACCCCTCCCTGATATCTTCTTTTTCCCAAACGCATCAAATAAAAATTGTAAGATAGCCATTTTGTTCACAATAGTCCAAAGAGTACAAAACAATGTATTCAGGGTGGATACGACCCCCCCCCCCCCAGAGCCAAGAGGCAAGGGTTGTAAGCTATGCCCAGGGGCATATAAAGTTTTCATGGAATTGGTGGTCGTATAAACTTCGGATCGGATGAGGTTTATTTGATTGGAAATCTGAAGTTCTAGAGCCCTTTTTAAGAGTCAAAAGTGAAAAAAGGGCCCCCTCCATGCCTATCATTCCCGAAAACAAATCCGATCAAAATTTTAAAAGAGCTATTTTGTTCAGCATTGTTGAAAGATCTAGTAATTATGTCTTTGGGGATGTCAACCTCCCCATAGTCCTCATGGTAATTCGTTTGTTTACATATAGTTTATGTTATTGAGAAATGTATGTATTTTGAACTTTACTTTCCAAAAAGACAAAGGGCGTTAAAGTGAGCCTTTCAGAGAATGTTGAGTAGAGTGGTTTGACTAAATCAGAACACGTTATGTGAATACGTTCTCTGAGGCCAACCTGACTCTTGTACATGATAATGGTAATAAGCTTACCTAAGCTATCCTGACATCCATAGCTTAGGTAAGCTTATTACCATTATCATATGTGAATACGGATTATCAAAAGGGCATACAAAGGAGTGACCCGAGTATATTAATTTGGAACTTTCAGGAAATGATAAGGGATGTGATCAAAAAGGCAATCATTGCTTGCTACCACTACTACTACCAAACTATTCCATTTACAATATTAAGGGAAAATTTGAACTAAATCAAAATAAGCTATGTGCATGTACATTGTCAAAAGAGCGTATCTCTCAAGAATTAATTTGGGTATTAAGTGGGAACTTTCAGAGAAAGCTTAAAGGGGAAGATCATCTGACCAAAAGGCAACATGTGCACCCTACTACTACTACTACTACTAGTCACTGCTACATTATTACTACTACAACTACTACTTCTATTGCAACTACTTGTAAGGCTTTGTAAGCATTGAGATGGAAATTTCAGGAAGTATATGAACAAACAGATTATCAAAAGGACATATTAGCAATGTCATAGCAAACTTCCAGGACTTGACAAAAGGGATGTACAACTGACAAAAAAGCATTAAGTTAATACTACTGCTGCAACTAGGATCACAGCTATTGCAATTAATACTACTAGTAATACTAATATTACTGCTGTGTAATAGTTGTAATAGTAATACAACCGCTGTGCAATAGTAAATAGTTGTAATTTAGTTGTTGTAATAGTTGTAAAGGAATATTTAGGCTGATGTTGAACTAAATCAAAACAAACTATGAGCATGTTGATTTTCAAAAAGGCGATAAAGCAATATCTCAACAACGGTCTACATTATTAAGTAAGACCTTTAAAGGTAAGTTGTGGCGGATTTTGAACTAACCAGAAGGCAATATGTGTATACTATTAATACTACCACTACAGTTAATGTAACTCTTGACGCTAAAGGTATTGAGGTGAAACTTCTACGGAATGTTTAGGGAGAGTTTCAATTAAACAAAAAAACTAAATGCATGCAGGTTCTCAAAAGGGAATATAAGTAATATCATAGGCAGCGTCACTCTACAATAGCTAGACATATCATTGAAATTTTTAAAGGAGCTAATTCGATTCAAAATTAAGATTTTAGTGCCCCTTTTAAGAGTAAAGAGATTGGAGGTCTGGCCTTTTCCCGAGCCCATCCATTTTCCGAACACATCGAGTCAAAATTTTGAGACAGCCATTTTGTTGAGTATAGAAGAACGGTCCAGCAACTATGTCTCTAGGGATATTGGGTACGTCAAACCCCACAATTATGCAATCGACTCATTATGCTTTAAAATCAAAAGTGGCTTTAAAACTAAATCAAAAGGCACAGTGTGTACGAATGGCACAAATGAATGAATTTTTAGAGGTTTTGCAAGTTCAGGGTGCTGTTTCTTGCGGGAGAGATACGGCTTGCCGGATCTCTTGATTCTGCAGATAAGCTTTTTTCCAAGCTTACAGATTGTCCGTCGAACTACTCTATGAAGGATATCTCGTTTTAATGTTGGTTTTCTTTTTTTTTTCTTGCTTATTATCATTTTTATATTTTATTTATTTGTATGATTCCTTTAAAGAGGTTTACCACCCTTGGAGTGGCTTACTTTTCCGAAATGTTTGGTTTATTCATTTTAGTTTGTATATATTTGCTCCTGTTTTTGTATATGCTTTGTTTTTCATTTTCTTTCTTTTTGCTACATTCCATCATCATCGCCTTATATTTTTGATGGGTTTATAAAATAAATTAATTAATTATTAAGAAGACTAAGTTGCTAAAACTAGGAATAAGTAAAGGTGAAGAGATGAAGCTGGGGAACAAAAATACCGATCAAGTAGGCAGTTGATTTCGTTGTGCAACGTTTTTCTCTGCAATTCAACGCGATTTTGCTGTTTCTTGTTCCATGCCATTTTCTTTAGCTGTTCAAAGTCATCTGTCATCTCATGTAATTTCGCATACGACATAGATACTAAAAAAAACACCATCACTGGGGGGGGAGGGGATTATGTAATTTATGCTCTTGAAATGTATAATAAATATTGCTTTAAAACTGAATAAAAAGGCACTGCATGTATGGTTACTGCATGTATGGTTACCAATAATACACCTCAGCAATACTTACAGAACGACCAGGGGTATTAAGTTGAAACTTTCAGGGCTACTACTATTACTGCTTCTGCTCTTACAATTTAAAAGAGGATATATATAATGTTTTGGGAATGATTTTAAGATTTATTTTTCAGGTCAACTTGAGGAGGTATAAAACGTAATTAAACAATACTATTTGTATCAGGTTAAAAAATTGTTGAAAACGTTTCTCCAACATCTAAATAGCAAACCAAACTATGGATTCTTATAAAACAAAAACGGAAAGATATAAAATAAAATTGTTTCCCATGAAAACCACTGTCAATAAAAAACGAACAGAAATTAATTTAAAAACTTTTTCCACAAAACAAGTGTTTTAAAGAAAAGTAAAAGGGTCCACTAAGTCAAAACTGAGCAGAAATAAAGTCAAATAACCTTCCAAGCGTAGAACTACCACAAATCACAAACAATAAATAAATTAAACTCAAAAGGAACAGAAATTAAAATTAATGACCGATTCAAACTCAAAACGAGCAAAATTCATATGAATAGGGCTGACAGCCCTAATGCCTTCCCAAGACCAGAACATAACTTGCACCTACCTGAAAATAAAATACAGTTTAAATATTTTTACCTTGTTTAATTTGATAAATGAAAAATTATTAGAACTTTAAGCAATAAATTTAAGTATATATATATAAAACTAAAACTCCATGGTCTTTTTTTCTTTTTTAAGTGCAAACTATGTTCCGGTCTTGAAAAGCCATGGTGGTTATCAGCCCTGTTCATATGAATTTTTTCTCATTTTGAGTTTTATTTATTTATTAATGGTGATTTGTGTTAGTTTCATGCTTGGAAGATTGCTTCTATTTGGCTTAATGGAGCTTTTTACTTTCTTTGAAAAACTTGTTTTGTGAAAAACTTTTTTAAAACTAATCACAACAAAGAGAGACACGCAAAATACCTTTAAAGAGCCGAGGAGTTTGCTTCGTATGTGTTCACACGTTTCTTCAGTCCGCTTTTCAACAGTTCGACCTCCGTAGATTAAGGCGTCCTCAAGATCACTGCGGGTTTCGTTTGCTTGCTTGTTAGGCTGATTGCAAGCATTTTCAACTCGTTCAGTGAATGAAAGCATCCTACAAAAATTGAACTTATTAGATTTAATTTAATTAATAATGAAAAATCGAACTTTTAAATTCACGGTTTTTCATTCCATGGTTACTCAAAAATCTTTTGAGGTAATATTTTTTCTCTTGGTAAATCGAAACGTATTTTTGAACACCATAGAAGTGCTTAC
Source organism: Artemia sp. Kazakhstan ARC1039 (assembly GCA_029168905.1). NCBI lineage: Eukaryota > Metazoa > Arthropoda > Branchiopoda > Anostraca > Artemiidae > Artemia > Artemia sp. Kazakhstan ARC1039. The sequence continues at coordinate 35,240 of JAQQPU010006194.1, read as the reverse complement.
ATCATGCTCTTTCCTATGATAAGTCTCGTTTGTATATACACAAAAGTTAACTCCCCAGAATAAATAGCAAAAAAATTTTAATTATAAAACAGCTTCACGAATCAGTTAGTCAAAACACAAAACGCTTTCCAGATTTCAACCTCTATTAAGCCTCTCTAGTTTGTTCTTTTTTATGTAAAAAAAATTACAATTAGTTGGGGTGACATGTCTTTTCGAGGAATTGCAAAATTTTTGCGTGTACTTGTTTCTGTGGAAATTCTGGAATTTGAATGGTGAAAAGTGTATTTTTAACTAATTATCAAGTTTATATCCTTGTATGGTATTTAATGTGTTCTTTTTTTTCATTTTGATTTATTTTGGCTGGTGCAATTAGTAGGTCTAGTTAGCATAAATAGATTAGATGTTCCTGCTTACTTTATAAAATATTTTTTGTACAATCAAAAAGTTGGTCTCTTGCAAAAGATGTACAAGGAATGACTCATGCTCAGGAGCTCAGACTCCTAATTTCTGCTCAGACACGAAGAACGAACTGATGATCACTAATGTAAACATGTTAGATCAGGCTTTACTAATAACATGGAGAGAGCGGTTATCAGTATATTACTTTAAATTTTGATGTGATTCAATTCTGAAAGGTGGCGAAGAACAATATGTTGGAGGTTACTCTAATCACCATACTCAAATCTGGGATACTATAGCACAACAGAATCAACACAATCTAGCTTCTGTTATTTACATCTCGGAACCTGATAGCAATATTTGTCTCACTACCCCACTACTTGTGACCTGGACTCTGTACTATATGTAGCTAATAATAAATAACAACAAGGGACTTGTCATCTACCAATGGCATTAAACCAAGATGCATACCTACACTCACTACACCACTACTTATGACCTGGGCTCTGTACTAGATGTAACTAATAATAAATAACAACAAGGGACTTGTCATCTACCAATGGCATTAAACCATGATGCATACCTACACTCACTACACCACTACTTATGACCTGGGCTCTGTACTAGATGTAACTAATGATAAATAACAACAAGGGACTAGTCAGCTACCAATGGCATTAAACCACGATGCATACATACACTCACTACACCACTACTTATGACCTGGGCTCTGTACTAGATGTAACTAATGATAAATAACAACAAGGGACTTATCATATACCAATGGCATTAAACCATGATGCATACCTACACTCACTACACCACTACTTGTGACCTGGCCTCTGCACTAGATGTAACTAATGATAAATAACAACAAGGGACTTGTCAGCTACCAATGGCATTAAACCATGATGCATACCTACACTCACTACACCACTACTTATGACCTGGGCTCTGTACTAGATGTAACTAATGATAAATAACAACAAGGGACTTGTCATCTACCAATGACATTAAACCATGATGCATACCTACACTCACTACACCACTACTTGTGACCTGGCCTCTGTACTAGATGTAACTAATAATAAATAACAACAAGGGACTTGTCATCTACCAATGGCATTAAACCATGATGCATACCTACACTCACTACACCACTACTTGTGACCTGGCCTCTGTACTAGATGTAACTAATGATAAATAACAACAAGGGACTTGTCATCTACCAATGGCATTAAGCCTTGATGCATACCTACACTCACTACACCACTACTTGTGACCAGGCCTCTGTACTAGATGTAACTAATGATAAATAACAACAAGGGACTTGTCAGCTACCAATGGAATTAAACCATGATGCATACCTACACTCACTACACCACTACTTATGACCTGGGCTCTGTACTAGATGTAACTAATAATAAATAACAACAAGGGACTTGTCATCTACCAATGGCATTAAACCATGATGCATACCTACACTCACTACACCACTACTTATGACCTGGGCTCTGTACTAGATGTAACTAATGATAAATAACAACAAGAGACTTGTCAGCTACCAATGGCATTAAACCATGATGCCTACCTACACTCACTACACCACTACTTATGACCTGGGCTCTGTACTAGATGTAACTAACGATAAATAACAACAAGGGACTTGTCAGCTACCAATGGCATTAAACCATGATGCATACCTATACTCACTACACCACTACTTATGACCTGGGCTCAGTACTAGATGTAACTAATGATAAATAACAACAAGGGACTTGTCAGCTACCAATGGCATTAAACCATGATGCATACCTACACTCACTACACCACTACTTATGACCTGGGCTCTGTACTAGATGTAACTAATGATAAATAACAACAAGGGACTTGTCATCTACCAATGGCATTAAACCATGATGCATACCTACACTCACTACACCACTACTTGTGACCTGGCCTCTGTACAAGATGTAACTAATAATAAATAACAACAAGGGACTTGTCATCTACCAATGGCATTAAACCATGATGCATACCTACACTCACTACACCACTACTTGTGCCCTGGCCTCTGTACTAGATGTAACTAATGATAAATAACAACAAGGGACTTGTCATCTACCAATGGCATTAAACCTTGATACATACCTACACTCACTACACCACTACTTGTGACCTGGCCTCTGTACTAGATGTAACTAATGATAAATAACAACAAGGGACTTGTCAGCTGCCAATGGCATTAAACCATGATGCATACCTACACTCACTACACCACTACTTATGACCTGGGCTCTGTACTAGATGTAACTAATGATAAATAACAACAAGGGACTTGCCATCTACCAATGGCATTACACCATGATGCATACATACACTCACTACACCACTACTTGTGACCTGGCCTCTGTACTAGATGTAACTAATGATAAATAACAACAAGGGACTTGTCAGCTACCAATAGCATTAAACCATGATGCATACCTACACTCACTACACCACTACTTATGACCTGGGCTCTGTACTAGATGTAACTAATGATAAATAATGACAAGGGACTTGTCATCTACCAATGGCATTAAATCATGATGCATACCTAGCTAGTGCTGTGGATTCTGATCAACTACCAGTAACCTTAGTAGAACTTGAAAGTTATGTTGATTCCAAAAAATTTAAGACATGAAAAATATGGAAATTCTGTAGCGGAAAGTGGACAAGATGGTAAAGTACCATCAACTCTAATATCCAGGAAATTGCGAGAGAGCTTGGTTGAAAAAAAAACCAAACTGGAAATAGATATTCAAGAAATAAAACTTTAAACTATAAAATAGAGTCAAATCAGATATTCACTGTAAAAAAGATGCACGCTCATAGGCAAAGCCCAAACAATGTATCTTTTATTCAATCGAATAGTTATAAAGTTAAAAACAACTAAATAAAGTGACCAGAAGAAAAATTTGTCAACGAGATACGATAAAAGCCACAAGCTACGAATTTTTAAAAGAATGGAACAAATTAATAGAAAGATATACTATCAAACAACACATTTATAAAGGGTATGTGACAGAACCTCAAAATATACACTAGTTAGGGAATAATACTTTATGATTCAGAGTAATTTTGCACATAAAATTAGACCTTTAGTAATGTAATTACTTTATCAGTTCCGAATTTCGTATTGTGTTTTATTTTATGTTACATTTCACATTTAGACAGTGTCTTGGCGCACGAACCAAAATGATTTAGCTAAACAAGGAAGAAAGCTTGGGGGCGGTCTGTCGCAAACCCATAAAAAATTATAAGTTGACAAGACATGTGCCAAAATTTAACTGCATGATTTCAGATTGACGCGGTTTGTTTCAAAACCCAAGTGACAAAATAAGATCAGACTTAAACGAGCGGTTGACCCGCTCCACTTAAAATTCAACCACTACAATCATCTCCCTAGTTGGCTCTTTTTCTTCCTTTTTGCACTTTTTTTTTAAGATTAAAAATCAAGAGGGCGTGATCTACAAAGATGAATAAGATGTTAAAGTAAATGAAACTGATGAGTATTCAGAAGGTTAGATTCACTCACAACCAAACAGCTTTCTGTGCATATTTGTAACATGGTTCCTTAAACAAAACGTCACTTATACTTTTTTTCAAAAATAAGTTAGAAAGAAGAAAGACTCCTCAATTGAGTCTAAATACAATGTTAATCATTTTTAAAGGTTTTTTTTGAAGGTTCATCATTCACGTGTGTAATAGTGCTTTAGTATGAATAAAATGATTGATTGATTGATGCCAATTTCATAGAAGGCAGGGGAAACTAGCCATAATTGGGACAAAAAATATTTAAGAACATCTAGCTCTAAGACTTCCAAAAACTTCCAATGAAAATATAACATTGTAATTAGGATAGAAAACAGCAATACACTCATGGATGCAAATAAGGGAACGGGTAGACCTAGAATTTATTGCCCTTCCCTCCAAAGTTGGACAAAAACGTGCTTTCGGTGAGCGTCATTCGTTAGATGAAATCATTTGAGCCAAGTTATATTCCCTTTAAAGTTAACTTTTTTATTACCGACAATTTTGCATCAGAAAAGTATGAAGGATTTTCACATTAAAGGATGGTTTAATAATTGCACGCACCTTTCAAATTAACTAGTTTTAATGAGAATCAACAAATTTAAACAATAAGTGAATAATAATTAAAAGAAAAGCTTGGAACAGTCACAAATATAATGGAGAACAACAGTAGAGTTTTGAAGATCCCCTCCCCATTATGGAAGGCGGAAAATACATTAAAGTGCATTATCCTGTATGATTTGGGAAAAATACAATTTGTGGAAAAATATGTCACAGCCCACACCCCCTCCCTCCCACTCCATGTCGATATCAGAAAAAAGTATGGTCAGTTTTGACCCCAATCTGGTGGGTATTTTAACCAATGATATAGTTTACAATCTTTTCTTTTCTTTTTTATTACTGAAAATTACAAATAACATACATATGCTGGAACTTCTACCTTAAATATATAGAACCACAAGATACAAATTACAAAGTCCAAGAGTTTTAGCATCAAATTTATCCATCAAGTTAGCCCAAAACTGAAATAAAACCCCCTTGTTATGACACAGACGAAAGCCGACAATGAATACCACAAGGAAAAAAATTGATGCATGGATAGTGGTGATGGGGCGATGAATAGGAATTGGTATGAGGAATTGAAAAGTAGACAATTTTCAAGTATCAGCAATAGAATCATAGGCAGCGCGCTAGCGCTGCCTAAGGAGAGAACGATGTGGGCACAATGTGTTTTTTTTTCCTTTTTTCTACATACCCGGGCACTTCGTATCGAAGGAGTTGTCGTAGAAACTTCGAAAATGGCTCTTCGATTGGAAATTGGAGTGGCTAGAGCCCTTTTTAATAGTCGAAAGTAATTCGAGGGCAACTAGCCCCCCTCCACGATAGAAAATAGAAAATATATTTTTGAGGAGGACACTCCTCCAGAACCCTCGGGGCAAGGGTTTTAAGTTATGCCCTGAGGGTATATAAGAACGATGTTGGCACAATGTACTATTTATTATATTTTACTTTAGAGCAGGGCACTTCATATGGAAGGGGTCGTCGTAGAAACTTCAAAAGGGGCTCATTTGATTGGAAATTGAGTTCTAGTGCCCTTTGTAATAGCCAAAAGTGATTGGACGGCAACTAGCCCCCCCCCCCC
>JAQQPU010006194.1:12311-24623 GCA_029168905.1 Artemia sp. Kazakhstan ARC1039 | reverse complement strand
GCCCTTTTTAATAGTCGAAAGTGAGTGGAGAGTAATTAACCCCCTCTTACGCCCACCATTTCCCCAAAAACATTCAATCAAAGTTTAGAGATAGCCATTTTGTTCAACGTAGTTGAAAGTTCTGGAAATTATGTATTTAAGGATGACAAACCCCCCAGAGTCTCAAGGGCAAAGGTTGTAAGTTCTGCCCTGGGAGCATATAAGGTTTTTATAGATAGAGTTGTCGTAAAACTTCAAAAGGGGCTCATTCAATTCAAAATTGAGAGGGCTAGTGCCCTTTGTAATAGTCGTAAGTGATTGGAGGGTAACTAACCCCCCTATCACGCCCACCATTCCTCCAAACACATCCAATCAAAATCAAATGAATGTGCATTGTCATTTTAATATACATATACTGATATTTAGTAATCAAAATGTTAATATTATCTGATTTATTAAAGTTATAAAAGTAAAAACATTTATATTTTTTCAGTAAAGTGCAAATTTTGTTCTGGCCTTGGGAAGGCATAGGCGTTTTGCGCCCAACTTATGTTAATTTCTGCTCGTTTTGAGTTTGACTCGGTTAATTATTGTAATTTCTGTTCGTTTTGGGTTTCAATTACTTATCGATGCTGATTTGTGGTAGTTTGACGCTTGGTAGATTGTTTGATTTGATTTTTGCTCGTTTTTTGTTTAATGGAGTACTTTACTTTTCTTTGAAAAACTTATTTTGTGGAACGAGTTTTTTTAATTAATTATTGAAAAATGGCAATTCTTAAAGAATTCCAATTAAAACGATTTGTTGGTACTTTGCGATAAAAGTTGTGAGTAGTGTCAAACTAAATGGTAACTTTAAGCATTTATGGAAGATTATATCTTTACCTGTGTAAAAATAAGAGAAAAACATTCTCTCTTTCACATCAAGCAGACGTCACTCCAATTTCAAGGATTATTGCATATTTCCCTTTTGACTTGAATTTACCCACTTCTGTTTCAAAAATTCTACCTTATTTTTAGACGATTTTTCAAACTCTGTCAATTGTTTCCATTTGACTAAATTGCTAGGTTTACTAAATTATTTTTTTTATTTAATAGTTTTTCTTTTTCGTGTAGATTTTATTTAAAATGTCTTTTCGAGTTCCTTTATTGAGTTTGGGTACACTTTTAACACATTTTTTTTTATTATATTGGTTTCATTCCTTTTCACAAGCCGGTTTTATATTCTGTTGATTTTTTTATTACTCTCTTCGTTTTTTTTTTTCAATGTAATGACAACAGGATACCCAATGCGCCTTTTCTCCGAGATTTTTTGACTAGTAGATCATTAGCTTATGTTTTTAATTCTATAGTTCTACCAAAAGTTCTTCTTTATTTAGCATAGTTACGATGTTTTACCTCTTCTAATTTTTCGGATCTTAAAATCTGACAACCTTTCGGATTCAATTTCTCATAGTACGTACTCTATAATTTTAAATTTAAAATTTTTTTATGTAGATTTTTTTTTGGCCTGTTTATTTTGAAAACGTATGTTGTTATTAGTGAATTGCAATATACTATTATGAAAATAATTTAGGTGTCTGTATATTGGCAAGGATTCATAGTAGTATTTTGTGTTATATTGAGTATGGCCGGTCTTTTGATATTGTTTTTTCTTTTCAATTTTGGGAGTTAATAAAATATATGAATTTTTTAACTTCCATTAATATTTAAAACTGAGTGATTTTTTGAGCCTGTATTCCTGACGAGATAACACTTTTGGACTAGTTTGAATGTTTTTTTTACTCTCAGTAAAATAAAGACATTACTTCACTAAAGCTACAATTCCATTTTTTAGAATTTATTTTAAATAAACAAATATAATTTGTATGATGAAAGCACGCTGCCTAAGTAAAAATCTATGGTGGCGCAATATATTATTGTTTTTTTGTTTTTTTTTACCAGAGCACTTGGTATAGAAGAAATCGATAAGGGCTCATTCAATTAGAAACTGAAAGGACCAGTGCCATTTTTAATAGTCGAAAGTAATTGGAGGGTAAACAGCCCCCCCCCCACGCCCCTCATTTCCCCAAGCACATCCAATCAAAATCTTGAGATGGCCATTTTGTTCAGCGTAAATGAAAAGTCCGTAAATTATGTCTTTGAGGACACCCCCCCCCAAGGCCCACAGGGCAAGGGTTGTTAGTTATGCCCTGAAGGCATACAATGTTATTATAGAAAGGATGGTCGTATAAACTTCGAGAGGGTCTCATTGGATTGGTAATCAGAAGTTCTAGTGCCCTTTTTAATAGTCACAGTGATCGGAGGGCAGTTAACCCCCCCCCATTTCGTATTTTCCCGAAATACACCTGATAGAAATTTTGAGATAGCCATTTGCTCAAAAATAGTCCAAAGACTGCATAACAAGGCCTTTGGGGTTTTCACAAACCTCCAGAAACTAAGGGCTAGGGCTGTTGGTTATGCTCAAGGGGCATATAAAATGATTATGGAAGGAGTGGTCATACGAACTTTAAAAGGGGCTCATTTGATTGGAAATGTATATTTCTAGTTGCCTTAAGAATTGAAAGTGATGGAGGGCAACTAGCACCCTCCCCGTGACATCCTCTTTTCCCCAAACGCATCCGATCAAAATTGTGAGATAGCCATTTTGTTCAAAATAATCCGAAGAGCATATAACAATGTCTTCAGGGTGGACACAGCCACCCAGAGCCCAGGGACAAGGGTTGTAAGTTATGCCCCGGGGCACATAAGGTTTTTATGGAGCGGTTGGTCGTATAAACTTCGAATCGGATGGGGCATATTTGATTAGAATTCGGAAATTCAAGTTCCCTTTTTAAGAGTCAAAAGCGAATGGAGGAAAACCATCCCCCATCCCCCTTCCCAAGCCTATCATTCCCCAAAACACATCCGATCAATATTTTAAGAGAGCTAATGTGTTGAGTATTGTTGAAATATCCAGTAATTATGTCTTTGGGAATGTAAACCTCTCTCCAAAACTTTACTTTCTTTCCAAAAGGACGAGGGGCATTCAGGTGAGCCTTTCAGAGAATGTTGAGCAGAGTATTGGACTAAGTCAAAACACGTTATGTGCATAAGGATTGTCAAAAGGGCGTAACTCCGGAACGACTGAGTATATTAATTTGGAACTTTCAGGAAATAGTAAGGGAGATGATCAAGTTAATACTTGCATGCTACCACTACTGCGACTACCACCACTACTACTGCTACTACTACTGATACCACACTACTCCATTTACAATATTGAACGGAAATTTGAACTAAATAAAAAGACGTTATGTGCATGCACATTGTCAAAAGAGCGGAACTGGAGGATTGATTTGGGTATTGAGTTGGAACTTTCAGAGAATGCTTATAGGGGAATATCATCTGACCAAAAGACAGTATGTGCAGGCTACTACTAAAACTACTATCACTGCTACACTTACAACTTCAACTACTACTTCTATTGCAACTTGTAAGATTAAGAGCATTGAGATGAAAATTTCAAGAATTATATGAACAAACAGGTTATCAAAAGGACATATCAGCAATTAAACATAAAATCACGAAGAAAGGAAGAAAAAAAGGACAAATTAACAGCCAGTGGAAAAATTGAAAAAATTATGCAAATATTTCGGTCAAGACCTCCGCTTGACCGTCCTCAATGCAGAATAAAACTGATAAAAATATAAAAAACCAAACCTTTAAACAAAACACAAAACTAAAATAGGATGACCCTTTCTCAGCAACAGTGAAAGGGTAACTGAATAAAAAACACAATCCTAAATGGCATTTCACAATTTCATTTTTGGTAAAGCATACCATGACTAAGGGTATTAAGGCGAAAAATTCGGAATGTATTGAAACTGGTTGGAACTAAATCGAAAGTCACTATGCACGCACAGGTAGTAAAGAGCACGCATCAGATATGCTTCAGGAACGGTGGATGGTATTAAGTTGAAACTTTCAGTGAGTGTTGAAGGATATTTTGAAGAAGCCAAAGGTACTATGCGCATACTGCTACTATTACTACTACGCAAGCTAAGAGTATTACGGTGAAGATTTTAAGGAATATTTAGGAGGATGTTGAACTAAATCAAAACAAACTATGAGCATGTGGATTTTCAAAAAGGTGACAAAGCAATATCTTAAGAACGGCTTACATTATTAAGTTATTCTTTATAAGGGTAAGTTGTGGCGGATTTTGAACTAGCCAGAAGGCACTATGTGTATACTACAAATACTACCGCTACAGTTCCTGTAACTCATGACACTAAGGGTGTTAAGGTGAAACTTTTAAAGAACGTTTAGAAGAGTTTCAATAAAACAAAACAGCTATGTGCATGTAGGTTTTCAAAAGGGCATATAAGCAATATCATAGGCAGCGCCGCTTTATAATAATTAGAAATATCATTGAAACTTTTAAAAGAGCTAATTCAATTCAAAATTAAAAGTTCTAGTTCCGCTTTTAACAGTTAAAAGGGATTGAAGGGCAAGCAACCCTTCTCCCAAGCCCATTCAATTTTCCAAAGACATCCAGTCAATATTTTGAGAGTCATTTTGATGAGCATAGTAGAATGGCCCAGGAACTATGTCTGTGGGGATATTGGGTATGTCAATCCCCCACAACTATGCAATTGACTCATCATGCTTTAAAACTAAAGGTTGCTTTAAAACTAAATTAAAAGGCACTGTGTAAATGGTTGCCAATAAGACACCTCAGCAACATCTGTAGAACGACTGGGGGTATTACGTTGAAACTTTTGGGGCTACAACTATTACTTCTTTTGCTCTTACAATTTAAATAAATCAGAAAGTGTAAGTGTATCTAGCTTGTCAAAGAGCATAGATAGAATGTTTTGGGGATGATATTAAGTTGGGCTGACAAATTAGGGTTATCTAATATGTTGAATCTAATTTATGATTTTCACTAAGATCATTTGCCTTTCGGGGGTGTTTCCCCGTTTTTAAAGAATCAGGCAAATTTTCTCATGCTCGTAGCGTTTGATGTGTAAGATTAAACTCAATGAACTTTAAATATTTGGAAAGCGTAAAAAATTCTTTATTCTGATGGTTTAATTGCTATCAACATTCCTTTTCTACAGTTTTGGTTATAATCTACAGGAGTCGCTCCTTACTTACAGTTCAGTATCACGAGCTATTTAATTCTACACCATATATTCTACATTTATTTTAGAATATGGGTATAATATTTCAGAATCCCTTCTCTCCCTCACTCCTTTTATTTGTCTAAATTTCCCTTAAGCTGCTCAATTTTACATGATGGTAAAATTTTTCAGGACTCTACTACCAGGACTCTACTAGGAAGTTCAGTCCTGGTTGACCTTCGCTTGAGTAAGGATGCCAGGACTGCTTTGAAAAAGTTTTGCATTTTAGTTTTATTGGTCACATGTTGTTGTGAGTCTTTCTTCTTTTATATATTTTTGTTTTGCTGAGGACGGCCCTTGGACATAGGGCCGAAATATTCATTCAAATTATCTTCCCTGTCTTACGAAAAGAATTAACTATTGTTCTTCTTGTTTTTGATGTTTGCAAAGACTCTTCTTTTTGGCCATCCGCCTGGGACCAAAAGGAATGCAGGTCGTCCCCAGATGAGTTGAAAAGAGGTCAAAAGAAAAGACGTAAAGGAAACTGACACTTCGTGGCAGGAGCTAGAGTGAAGCTTTAAATATATTGGGAGGAGCAGCGTGTGCAGCTATATTGGCCCAAGGTAGCTTGGTGCTGCAGCAAATTTTTAATAGTAATAGTCTTTTTCTAATGCTGAAGGTTTGTCTTTCTTATGAAAATGACTCAGCTTTTTAGATAAATGTATCTCTATTTTTCAACTTTAATCAAAGAAAAAAAAGAGAAAAAATTATTATACATAAAGGTGGAATAAAAAATCCGTCTAAAACAACAGAAAACAAAACAAAAATTTTGTTAATCGAAATAGAACATAAGTTCGAAGTTCAAATTTCAAAGTTTTAGTTTGAGTACAGTTCTCGCATAAAGACCAAGCTAATATTTGATCTGCTGCACGTTTGATTCATTCCACGTGTTGTTATTTAAATAATTTCTTATTTAGTCAATTCAATAACCATTTCTAATTTATGCCATATGTACTAATAAATGAAGAATAATAATAATAGTAAAAAATAGTAAGAAATCATGAATTACCCTTGAACTTCCATGAATCGCATCGTTCTCTTGAATCTTTCTCTGATCTCTTGTATCTTTCTGTCTCTTTCTTGGCAGCTTTCCCTTGTATCTTTTTCAGTTGGCTTCTTCGACTTTTCAGGTTTCTTTCGATTTTCTTCAGATTCCATAACTTTTCTTATTGCTTTTGTGCCTGCATGGGTCCCATTCTGTTTGTTTGAACCACAGCCAAAAGATACAACAGACATGATTTCCCCATTGCAGTCAGGAGTAAAGCAATTCGATTTAGCAGTTTCCTTTAAATAACATGCATGACATTAGATGTATATCTAACAAAGCCTACAATTATATAATTCAATAATTCAACAGGCCAATGGAGATATATAGTAAAATACCACATCTTTGCTCCATTTATAAAATATTCATGAAACATTTTCCGCATTTAGTACCAAGGCTTTTTCACGGTAATTGATATTAGATATAGTCCAGAAAGAAAAGTTTCAGTTCTTGGATTTCACAAACTACATCCTCCATTAGGTAACTTCTATGCAAGAAAACCTCTCCAAATTAAGAATTAGCGAAATCTGTGGACACATTGTACCCCAATGCTGTTTACGCCAAAATTACTTAATTCAATTGAAATTACCGATTTTTTACCCTAAAATGAAGAAAGATGTTATTTTAGCGTCTGTAAACATACACAGGAAAGGCAAATAAATTCACACATGAATTTACTAACCAAACTGGAATGGAATGAAGTTATTTGGGCGTATGTGAAGGGAAAACATGAAAGAAGAATTGAATTCACGCCAGAAAAAAATTATGCGAGTTACGCTACATATTCACTGAAAAAAACAAAACAAAAAAAACGTCATTTTTTCCCAGGGGTGGTTGTATCGTTTTTAGTATCTATGACACATAGCAAAATTACAAAAGATGACAAATGACTCCAAACAGCTAAAGAAAAGGCACGGAGCAAGAAACAACAAAAATAACATTAAATTGCATACAAAAATCTGACCTAAAATAAAGAATAACACGATACTTATGCTATTACCTAACTTAGGCCTATATATTAAAGAAATTACAATGGAGTGAGGAATGTGTTATTTTAGCGTCTATAAAGGATAAACACGAAGAAGGAATTGAACTCGCACCAGACTTTCCTTAATTCAACTGAAATTGCTGATTTATCACTCTATGACTTGACATTAAAGAAAAAACGATAATTATGCCAATGCGTAATTTAGATGTTTTAGTGGCATAGGTAATAGAACATTCCTATTTGTTACTGAATTATGCATCAACACAATTAAAGAAGAAATATAACGATTGAGGAAAAGCTGGGAAAGAATTTTGTTGGTATCTATAACGTCATCCGAAATTCCACATGATTTTGAATGAATCCGAACAGCTAAATGATATAAAAGGCATGAGAGTCTAACGTCATGTTTATATACATTCTAAGAGCAATTCGTCAAATTTCGTCATTTTCCTCCTTGGAGTGATCATATCGTTTTTAGTATCTATCAAATAAAAGAAAAAGTTTTTTCAACTGAAAGTAAGAAGCACCATTAAAACTTAAAACGAACAGAAATTATTGCGTATATAAGAAAGGGTTACCACCTCCTCATCACCTCGCTCTTTACGCTTAAGTTACTAGTATTTTTAAAAAAAATTTCTTATTGTTCTAGTTAAACGAACCTTGTGTTTCAGGAGTCACTCTTAAAGAATTGTGACAAAATTCAGACTTTAGCGTAAAGAGCGAGGTGCTGCGGAGGGGGAAACCACCCTCATATACCTAATAATTTCTGTTCGTTTTAAGTTTTATTGTTGCTATTTATTTTCAGTTCAAAAACTTTTTTTTTAATTCCAGGTCATTTTTTAAATAATACCAGCAAATTTGGCTCCATCTCCACGGAAAAATCTCTCCTCCCCATGTATATATTCTCTAAACAATTCAATCGTTGCCCAAAGTCACCTTTTCATCTTCACTTATTCCTAGCCTTACTGACTTAGTCTTCCTAACATTAATTTTCAAACCTATTCTAGCACCCTGAACTCGCAAAACCTCTAAAAGTTCATTTATTTTGCTTACACTTTCATCTAGGATGCTTAGATCATCAGCATAATCTAAGTCCAGAAGACTTTTTCCTCCCCATTTGATTCCGTAGTCTCCCATTGCCTTTCCTGTGCTCCTTAGGAGAAAGTCCATCAAAATAATCCATATAAAGGGGGATAGAACACAACCCTGCTTAACTCCTGATTTACAAAACCATGTATTTGTTTGGAATGTCATACAAGGATAAAACCTTTACTAAAGCTCTTCTATCAACAGAACCGAACGCTTGCTCATAATCTATAACACTGAGGACCAAAGGTGTTTGACAACTCAGGCACTTCTCAATTATTAACCTGAGTGAAAATTTGGTCGACACGTCCTCTGCCTTTTGGTAGGGAAAAGCTAAGGAAAAAGTCATGGAAAAAGAAACACCAACAGATCAAATTGAATTGCAAACAAAAATGTAACTTAAAACAAAAGAACAACACGATAATTATGCTATTGCGTAATTTAGATGTTTCAGAAATTACAATGGAATAGGTAACTTGTTGTTTTAGCGTCTATAAAGGATAAAAAGGAAGAAGGAATTGAATTCACACCAAAATTTTTTTTATTCAGCTGAAATTGCTTATTTGCCACTCTATGACTTAAAACTAAAAAATGAACCGATGATTTAGCCAATGCGTAACTGAGATATTTCAGGGGACAAAGGCACTGGAATTATATAATTCCTGGTTGTTACTGAATTATATAAACAACGCAATTAACGAACAAAAAAAAAATAACGCCTTGAGAAAAGCTGGGAAAAAAGTTGCATTAGCATCTATGAGGTCGTGCGAAATTGCGCATAATTTTGAATAAATCCGAACAGCTAAAACAAAAAGTATGGGAAAATTCTGAAGTAATGATGCACGAAAACGAAGCACAAACGAGATCTACGGCTAGAAAATATGCAACAACAAGCATCACAACTGATCCCAACATCGAATCGTAAATGAAATCTGCGGCTAGAAGAGAAGCAACAGTGCGAATCACAACGAGTCCCAGATGTCATATGTACCAAAATATGTACCTCATATGTAGACCCCGGCACCACGCCGGCGCATTAACCGAATGCCGCTAACGAGGGGCCCAATTAACCAACGCAGAAGTGTCGTAACGCTACCGGCGTACCGCCGTCACGCAGCCGCGGGCAGAGGCGGCGGCGTTCGGCTGACTTCAATTGTGTGGCAGTTCTTTATTGCGTCAACCGCAAAGTCGGAGCTTTTCTTTTCTCGTGTGGTTACGTATTTCAATTTTCCTTATAAGAAATCAAGCAGGACTTGCACTATCCCCAAATTTTCAGAGATTTCTCCGAAAATCTATCTGTCACCCCGAATAAAAATTTGGTTCTCCTAATCCCCAAAAATCACCCAGTCACGGTGCCACCTCTAGTGATTTATCACTAGTGACTATCCCAGCCAAATATTACTTTGCATACCATAATTCTTCACTACTCGCTTGTTCGTTAATTTTCATTTCTAGCGTTACTTTGCATAAAAACCAGACAGATACAATTGCAAATTTGCAACATGCATGGTTCTTCACATGTTGGCAAAAGTATCGTCTTTATGATTTGAGATTAAACCATTTCGAATGCAGTTTTCCAATTGCTATAAGATTCTTACATCATTTGTAGTCAAGAATTTTATTTTTAAGTTGAATGGAACGCATACAATATACAGGTTCAGTTGGATTTTTAAATTGATAGTCAACAGATTGTTGTGACAGCTGAATCGTAAGTTTGTAGAATTTTGTTTTCTTTTGCTATTTTTAGATATATTTTCTTAATGTTTAATACACAATTATTGAACGCATGACAGATTAAAGAAAGTACAATCTTCTTTCTGAAAAAAAAAACTTACCCCCCCCCCCCTCCCCCCGAAAAAAAAGTTCTATCGAGACAAAATTTAGCTATAGACTATGTACAAGGTTGGGGAATCGAATATTGAAACAGAAGTAACCCCAAAAATAAGATTCATAAGAAATATTGCATATTATTGTCAATAGGGGGGGGGGGATAGTGGGCTATCATTTTTAAATGATAATAACTCATTTTTTTAATGAAAGTAGGGATACCAAAAAGATAATTATTTTTTCATTTAATGTGGAGGCGGAAGAAAATGATATCAAATTCCCTAAAAAACCATAAAAACATTTTGATAGACCCAGGACCCCCGATTGGGACTTGTTCATTGTCTTGGGTATTTTTTGATTTATCATAGACTACTGGCGTAATTTGGCTTTTTTGTGCGCTCCCTTTTAATTAGATTCCTTGGATCATATTGAATGCCAAGGCGAATCTATGATTTAGTTTTCCAGTAATTTGATTGTATATCTGAATAACCTCGCCATTTTGTTGTCCGACCTTTATAATTTTTAAATGATAATACCTCGATTTTTTTTTTATTGAAAGCAGGGATGCCAAAAAGTAATTTTTTTTAATTTAAAACAGAGACGGTATCCTATCAAAATGGTATCCAGAGGGGGGGAGGGGGGGTAGGGAATTGTCTTATTTAAATGATAATACCTCGAATTTTTTTTATTGTAAGCAGGGAAGTTTTTTTTTTTAATTTAAAGCAGAGACGGTATCCTGTCAAGGCAGTATCCAAAGGTAGGACGGATAGGGTGTTTAATTTTTAAATGAAAATACCTCGATTTTTTTTTATTGAAGGCAGGGATGCCAAAAAAGTTACTTGTTTTCTTAATTTAAAGCAGAGAGGGTAGCCTATCAAAGCGGTATCCAGAGGCGTTTTTTTATGCAGTTGGATGTTCTTCTAATATAAGGTATTTACAAGCTATTTACAAGTGAGAATTATAAGTTTTATCAAAGTTTTTTTTTCATTGTAATTGAAGTGTTTCATCATCATTAATTTTACAATTTGATAAATTTACTCCTTTCAGATGCAGTTTATAATTTAACTGATATTAGGTGTTTATGAGCTTCTAATTTGGAATGAATCCCCAAAAGAAAAAATGAATAATATCCAAAAGAGCAGCCAAAAGCAATCCAAAAAAGCAGCAGTTCAGAATTAGCCTACATGATTCTATAAGGAGGCCAAAAACACTTAAAAATGTATTTTTTGTTGTTTAATTGTTATTAAAAACCAGTTTGCAATAACAGGAAGGCTTTTTAGGAATCCAAAAAAGCTATAAACAATCAATATCAAAGTCGTCCATTTCAACTGTTTTAAAGGTGACAAAACAGATATAGGCAAAGAGCATTATGAAAAAATTAAGCTTCTAAGTTCAGACTTCTATTCAAAGATTTTACCCAGATAATTTGCGAATTTTGTGATACTGTATTTGAAATTTTGTATGGAATAATGCTCGATGAAAAGAAACTACTAATTTTGATAATTATTTATGTTAAGAATACATAGCCAGTAGATACTTCAACTATTATGCAAGGGTTCTGAAACGCCATAGCCATTTCGTTTCTACCAGGTCTCTACTTCTCTTGATGAATAACGAAGATGACCAACTTCCAACCAGCGACTTGCGAAGTTTTTAACTCATGAATATGTTCAAATCTGTTGTAAATTCAAGCTGAGATTTGAGAAAGATTGATGGAAACATTAATGTTTGCGGTCAACATTTATCGCGCCGGCGGCGCGCACTGACATCTCATTGGTGACGGCGCACCACCGCAGCTATTTTTGGCCCCGTCGCCGCCGGCCTTCCCTTATCGGCGCGGCGACTGGGTCTAGTACCAAATATATTATAGAACATGCCTAAATGTAATTGAATCATATAATAATGCAATAAAACCAAAAATAAAATTACTAGGGAAAAGCTGGAATGTAATTTTATTTTGTATCTATGGCGTCATGCAAAATTATACAAGAGCAAGAGTGAATCCGAGCAGCTACAGCAAAAGGCATGGAAAAAATGTCAAAGGCAATGATGAACCAAATGAGGCACAACAAGATATGTTGTTAGGAGACATGCGATAACAAGCATCACAACGAATCACAACGATAATGATGAACAACGACATTTTTGTATAAATCATAGCAGTATTGCAATGACGTTCACACTTGTGTGGAAAAATTGAAGATTTTCATGCACGGAGAAGT
>JAQQPU010006193.1:21210-43666 GCA_029168905.1 Artemia sp. Kazakhstan ARC1039 | reverse complement strand
GAGACAGTTCTTCTGGAAGAACTCCAGACATTAATAAACTTCGTGCCGGAGACAATTCAATCAATCATGACATCATCTGTCATATGTGATCTAAACTTTGCCTCGGAAACAATTCTGGTCGAAATCCATAGACATTAATTAACTTGACGTCATCTGTCAGACATTAATTAACTTCGCCCGGAAACAATCTATTTCCTATTTCTGGATCATAACATTCGCTGAGAGCGTGCCAAAAACAACAACAACAACAAATACTCGGATCATAACATACGCTGAGAGCGTGCCAAAAACACACCTGGAGAAAGAGACCATTGACCCCATTAACCACGTGGTTCCCCTTGACATTCGCTGGGAGCTTGCCCAAAACAACAACAACATTGACCTTGACATTTGGCTCGAACAACAACAACAAATACTATTTCTGGATCATAACATTTGTCTCGAACAACAATAGGAAGGAAGTGTCATTAACTTTGCCTCGAACAACAACAGGAAGGAAGTGTCATTAACTTTGCCCGGAAACGATTTGGTTAATGACTCTATAATCCATGAAAGTGACAAAATTCCTGTTTTTCAAATTCTCACTGACAAAATCCATAAAAACAGACATAAATGTGACAAAGTTCCTGTTTTTCAAATTCTCACTGACAAAAACCATAAAAACATACAAAAATGTGAGAAAGTTCCTGTTTTTTCAAATTCTCACTGACAAAAACCATAAAAACATACAAAAATGTGACAAAGTTCCTGTTTTTTCAAATTCTCACTGACAAAATCCATAAACCACGTGGTTCTATGCCCATATATGGTGTGGGTACCGGAGTAGCACCCCCATCTCTACTAATAGCACAGTATTGTAGCATTTTATTAAAGGTAAAAGTTTCCTAGACTTAAACTGCTCAGATGATTTGAGACTCCTAGACACAAATGCTACCGATATCATGAATTTTCAGAGTGTTCAGGGAGCGAGAATATGTTTGAAAATTCATTTCAAAAGGATTAAGTTGTTTAAATTAAGAATAAATAAGGTGAAGCGGTAATGACAGTTTGCCTCAGTGAAGTTGCATGTTAGTCAAGTCCTTTTGGCTTGAGAAGTCAATTGGCATTATTTCCTAATAGGAAAGTTCTAAAATACAAAAATTAGGGCAGATAAAAACATACAGTTTTACCCTCCCTCGCATCACAGGAAAAGTCCTGACTCCACTCCCTCCCCCTAAGAGTCAGACCTGTAGGAATCTATTTTTTTTCTTATTTTTACTATTTGGTGTTATGAACAGATAAATTTCAAATGCTTCGACACTGCTATCAAAGAATGAAAAGGTAATCCGTTTGTCTTCTAATGTGTACTGTTGACCCGAGGATTTTAGCTTCTTTTTTTAGTGGCACGTATTTTTAGACTTGGTTATATTTTTTTTAGCTCTTCCTTATTGATTTTGGCTTGGCAAAAAAGTTTCGAGATTCGCGCACTCGGTTACACATACCATACAGGGAAGATAAGAACTTAACTGGCACTGCGCGGTATGCTTCCATCAACGCCCACCTGGGAATTGAACAAAGGTAAGACACGTAAAAATATAGCCTACATATTGTCTTTGCTACTCTTTCAGGTGGTCCAAAAAACTTTGATTTTTTGGGGCTTCTCAGAAGCTATTTTTATCTATTTATTTATTTTGTCTTATATATTATTATTTTAATGGAGTTTTTAATCTATTTAATTAATTTAGTCTATTCAATCTATTTAGTTTTTGCGTTCTATAGTTTTTAATTTTTAATTTTTTATTATTATTACTGTTTTTCTTTTTTTTTCTCCCTTTTGTTTTTCTCTCTGCAAGTGATTATTTTTTCTCTGAGTAAGTGACTCGACTGTCTTCCCCCTTCTTTACAGGCCAATGCACCTTTGGGGGAATAGTAAAATGTAATAGGGCATGATGAAGAAATGTTATCTTCTAGAACCTTCTAGAGATCGGGAATGTATTTTCAACCTAAAGTTTCACTTTCACTTGTTTTTGTCAGTTCCACTATAAAAAACATACTATTATTAAGGTATGTCTTCTCTGATACAAGCGATTGTATCAGACAGGCCGATAGGCCTGCAGCTGCACCAAAAGAACAGGGTACTTACATCATCAGATTCATTAGTCTCAGATGTATCCTTTCACCGAGCCAAAATTATGATAATAATAATAATAATGTATTATTAAAGCTTTTTTACAGCCATATATAAAACAAAAAAGAAAAGAAAAAGGATAAATAAAATGAAGACATACTAAAATCACTATCCTCTTAATCAACATTCATACCTTTCAATGCAAAATTTACCACACTTACTACTGTCTGTGGTGAATCTGAACTTAAAATCCTCCGAAGTAGTCAATCATTACCCTCTTTCAAAATTTCTCCCCTTATGTGAGAAAGCCGCCGGCATCGCAGGAGGAAATGACCCAGCCCAAAACCAATCTCACCACATTTTAGACAAGTACGCTGCGTTTCCGGACCTTCTCTATTTTTCCAAACTTCTTTTCCTTGTATTGGTAGACAATTGGCTCGAAGCTGAATCCACGTTTTCATATCCCATTCATAATCCATTCATATATCCGTTTTCATAATCCCAGCTTCGAATATGTCTCCTGTCCATAAATCCGCTTTATATCTCTATACAAAGTAAGACTAGTCGACTTATCTAAAGCTGTCCACCAAAGTTGAATTTCCTGGTCGTGATATTGCTCATACTTTTTCTTTAGTAAGGATATAAACTTGCTTAAAAAACTGTCTTTTTTTCAACGATTTTCAATGTATTTTTAATATGAATACCCACTAGATCAGTTAAAAATTTAGTTCGGTGGATGGATAGAGCTGACTTACTTGACTTATGTCTTCTGCCGGATGCTGCTCGGCGTAGAGAGTGACGTTTGCCTCCTCCATCCACTTCGGTCCATGGCAAGCGTTTGCACATCGCTCAACCTGATATTTGCCATCGTCAGGAACTCGGACAGACTGTCAGACCATCGTTTCTTCGGTCGGCCGCGAGGTCGCTTCCAACCGGCTTTGACAGGGTTGAAGTCATGGATCGTTTTCACAGGTATGTGTGGAGGCATTTGAAGTAGGTGTCCTTAGCCCGCTCAAAAAGAGAATCAAACCAAATATCATTATCAAACCAAAATAGTACTAGCAGTTTCTTTCGCTATTGTTTTTGCTTGCTACCGGAGGACGACCCACTTTTTAACACCTGATATTCATCTCAGAAAACCACATGTGCCGCACTGCCATGCTTGGCGCGCACTACCTGGCGTATGTGGTATCACAAAGTGGATTGCTTTGTCAAGTTAAGAAAAGGCGTTTGGCCGTGTTTTTGGAGGCTGAAGGAAAGAATTCGAGGTACGGCAAAAGGACCTGTTTCGAGATGGCACAAGTTTCATTTACAAGGGATTTTTCTCGAAACTACGATTTTCGTGGTGGGGCGTTTTGCCTAGACACGGTCGATTTGTAATGCGTAAAATGCTTCATTCATTCAGAGCATGTTGAACAGAGTCACCGAACATAAAGGTTTTCGAATAGCCTACAGAGAGAAACGAATGCTATCCTTTCACAAGAGAGAATAATTTAACGAATGATTTTTGTCAACCCATATGTTCGTTTAGCCTAAATGCTAGGGATTCTTTACTTATGAGTTGGTGCTAGTTTGGAAACAAATCTCATTCGGGAGGCTCCATGGCAAAACAAATAGTATTTTTTTTAGTCGCCCCCAGAGAGTTGATACCCTAACAGCTGAAATGTATCTTATGCTTACTCTACTCGTGAATTCATATTGGTTCTTTCATTAGCTGGAATATTGCAGAAGAATCCGCAGTACTCTGAAAATACCTCAAATCCTGTTGGAGTAACGGTAAATTCGCTCGAGTTTTGGTTGATTGCTTTAACGAGTTGTCACCTTGCTCAAAGCAAACTGGCCTTATAACTTCTTCAATGTTCAATGGACTTATTAATGTTCAATGGGTTTATTAACAAATAAAAATAATAATTCACACATAATCAAAATACTCAGTCCATTCCTGGACGCCGAGAACCAAAATCATTACAATTTAACATAATACGCAGAATGGTCACCGCTCCGAATCTCAGACACAACCATACCCCTCATTTACCAAATAACTAAAACTATTACCTTCCCGTTCCTTACCCTCAGGGGAAACCACCCCGTCATATTTAAAAATCATACATTTGTAATTTAAATTTACTACTTACATTTAATTCTAATTTTTTTTTAACTATTCATTTGTAATGCTATTAAATGATTTTTTATTTTTTTTTAAATGATGCGAGGGAGCTCGTACCTCTCAGCTCTTCTGGGATCAGGTTCCATATCTTTGCACAAGCTACGTTAGGAGCGAAATCTGATCGCACGGTCGGGGTGAGGGGTATTTGCAGGTTTGATGATGATCGGGTATTCAAATTATTCTGGTCTGAAATAGGTCGAAATAATCTTTTAAACGCAGATGGCAGCTCTCCAGCTAAAAACTTGAACACAAAGGTCAAGCATGATAATTGATGCAGGGACCCTAATGACAAGTACTCTTCATTTTTTCCAATTAATATCAGGCATCATTGATGAATCGAATTCAGTTTTCGCAGGTGGGATTTAAAAGTTGATTGCCAGATCATTGCACAATACTGTAAATGGGGTTTTATAAGAGCATTGTACAGGAGGACCAGCGTTTTCTGCGGCAAAGTGATTTTCAGTTTTTTTATTATTCCGAAATTCCGGGATAGCTTCAACTCTACTGCTTGAATATGATGCACGAATGATAGGTTCTCATCGAGGAGGATTCCTAGGTATTTTGCAAAATTCTTTTCTGGCCAACTAATCACACCTCTGGATGTCCGGATACCACATATCTCCGGATGGACACTTCCAACCCGGGGAAAAAATAGAACGCAAGATTTCTCAACATTAATAACAAGTCGGTTAGCATCCATCCAGAGATACGTCCCCTCCAGAACCTCCCTCAGTTTAGACATGAGCGTTGTCTTATCCGTTTCACAGCAACCAAGCGTGGTGTCATCAGCAAAGGCCACGAGCTCATCATCTTCACCTTCGGACCGGAGGGAGTTTTCATCCTGGCACAAATTACAGCAGCGAAGATTTGTTCGTGCCGGGTTCAGCACTCGACTCAGATCGTTTACATGGATCAGGAAAAGTAATGGTCCTAATATTGAGCCCTGGGGGACACCGCAGTTAACGAGCACATCGTTTCCAGGATCTTCTCCCAAATAAATCCTGCGGTCCCTCAGATATGATCTGAACCAATCCAGAGCTTCACCTCTTATTCCTATATGTTCCAGTTTCCCGAGGAGAATTGAATGGTACATGCTATCAAATGCTTTCCTGATATCAAGCAGAACCGCTGCAGGTAGTAGACCAGAATCCAAAGCTTTGTTTATCCATAAACTTAACACCGTTAGTGCATCCTGTGTGGAGTGCCCTGGTCTGAACCCAAACTGGCGATTATTAAGAAACCCTTTCTTCTCCAGAAACTGGAGTAGCTGCCGTTGCATAGGTTTTTCAAAAAGTTTGAAAAAACTGAGAGAATAGAAATAGGTCTGTAATTACCCGGGTCAACTCGAGAACCCCCTTTGTGCAGTGGAATTATTCTAGCTTTCTTTAGCAGTTCTGGAATAGTGCCCTTGTGCAGAGACAAATTTATGAGGTAAGTAAGGGGCTCTGTGATTGAAGGGGCAACTGCTTTTGACACTTTGGTATGTACTCGGTCGAACCCAGAAGCCGAATTGCCTCTTAGATTTAGTACGATTAGCAGAATTTCAAATGGAGAGACAGGTGCTATTGCCATGTACTTAGTGAATGCCGGGCCAAGGTAATCTTTAAAACTCTTCGCGGAATTCCCAACAGAATCTGCTGATTTTATGCCCGCTTCTGCAAAAAATGTTCCCAATGCATTTGCAACGTTATCTGGTCCTGTTACTGTCTCCTCATTGACAGATAATTTAGATGGAAGCTCAGGTGGGGGGCTGCAGGGACGCAGTATAGAGTTAACAACCTTCCATATTTTCCGAGAATTTTTGCCACTTTCAGCTATTTTCCCACTTAAATAATCTCGTTTAGCTTTACGTAAAACTGATCGAAGACATTTTTTATATTTTTCATATTTCTCCAGCGTTGCAATGCATGCGTCATATGTGTAATCCATTCACAGTTTATTTTTCCTGTTAATACACTGGAGCAGTCCATGACTAATCCAAGGGCTTATGGGTTGATTTTTCCGTCCCGTCTTCCTTGAACGCTTTTCACAACAGCAATCCGTATATATTCTCATGAAAATGTTATGAAATTCTTCAAATCCTGAATTAACATCATCTGTATTCATAACACTTTCCCAGGATGTGCTCTCCAGATTTTGATTAAGAGTTTTCCAGTTCTCGTCATTCAGTTTCCAGGTAGTGAACCCCTGCTTAATCGAAGCATTAGGCTTTGGATATTTATGCTGTATGTTGAAATTTGTAAGCAGAGGGAAGTGATCTGAAATGTCGGATAGCAGAACGGTGGCTGATGTTGGAGGCAGAGTCGAAAAAATGTTGTCAATCAGTGAGTGGGAAGTGGCAGTTACTCGGGTTGGAATCGTCGTCGAGGGGTACATATTCGAAGCAGACATTATACTAAGCAGATCTGTCGCACCGGAAGATAGAGGAAGAGTAAGATTGATGTTGAAGTCCCCCATTAAGATAGCTTCATTCCCTTGTTTCTCTAGATGATCCGATATTTGGCTTAAGTTTTCCAAGAATGAAGAAACAGATCCTGCCGGTGGGCGGTATACTTCTCAAATTGTTAATTTCTTCTGTGAAGGTAAACATATTTCCAGGAAAAGTGATTCATAAATTCCTTCTATATTCCGGGTTAATTCTTTGTTAATGCATACCGAGTACTCTTGGCGTGTGTAAATAGCTAAACCTCCTCTGTTCAATGCTGTTCTGTGCAAAAAATGGGAAGTATATCCAGGTATTTCCAGAAGGGTATCTGTTTGTCTTGTTAAAAAGGTTTCGCAAAGTCCGACTACATCTGGCTGCAACTGTTGACAAAGAGTCGTTAGATCCGCGAACGATGAGCATAACCCTTGACAGTTCAGTTGAAGAACGGTGAGCTGAGAGTCAGAGCGTCCCGTACTTAAATTACACACTTCTTCATAACGGCTTCTAGGAAATTTACTTTTATCAAATAACGGGGTATCTGATTCGTTATTAATTTCTAAATCAAAAATATTTTCTAAATCCAAAAAATTTTCTTCCAGCTCTACTAATCTAGCATTACTTTGGCTTGTTGACGAGGAGGCACCCCCGGGAGGATTAGAACAGGAATTCATTACTTACCAACATACTGAAGAGAGGCAATGGCTGAACCGTGGTCCTAATTACGTGACTCATGGCTTTGACAACTTTGGCAACCTAATTTCCTCTAGAATCGTCAAATATCTTGACCTGTAATTGCAGTTTTATTTTGGGTTTATGAATTCCCCCCTGAAAATCTGATATTTCAGAGGTTCAGAGGTACTTGTAAGTTATCCCGATCACACTCAAGTTCTTGATATGGGTAAAACCGGTTTCACTGTATACATTCGAAGATTATTAGCTAAGTCTCAGTGAGATAAACTACTATGCAAGTTATTTTAGTCAAAAATTTAATATATGAGTTGGTTAGGTTAGGTATTTAATATAATGCGTTCTGGGCGGCCTGTCTTCCATAATTCTGTGTTGTAGTTTCCATAATTTTATTTCTAAAGTATTATATTTTCATGATGTTTGGTATGTTTCATTATGATTAACCTAACTTCACTTCTTGAGTGTGGTTGGGATAACTGACAAGTACCGGTCCGGACTTTGCGCCCTTAATTAGAAGAACATAGCAATGCGAAGTTAGAATTGAGGCGGTTCACGAATTATACCAAGTTGTCGGGTCCTCGATTTTATATATATATTTTTAATAGTTGACAGCTATCATTTAATTATGTTTCTCATATAATCTGATCATTTTTTTTCTTTTGGTTTTTTGGTTTAAAATTTTGAAATGTTCCTCCTTGCCCAAAATAACAAAGCCTGCGAGTATATCTGAACTCAATCTTTTTTTTGCAATATGCATTTTGTCTTTCCACTATTTGCGTGAGGTCAACTTCCTACCGGAACTTGCTATTGTCTTTTCTTTTCTTTATGGAAAATAAACATCACCGATACAAATCAAATGCAAAACAGAATTCATGTATAGTTACCATTTTTAAGCTCGTTTAACTGTCTATTTCCTATAATTATGGCAACACCATTTTAGTCACGTCAATAATCTTGAACCAAACCTGTTCTTGAATAGGGCTATGGGTAGGGTTGCTACTGCTTTCCTTGCTCGAAATACTTGTCAAATTGTGTTTGATCTTGCCTTATCCCTTCTTGAAATTTAGCAACAAGCACTGCTAGATTTCATTGTTTTATTAGACATCTCGGCTGAACTGTTTCTCCAGTTTAAATGCAGGCCCCACTCCTGCAAAGAAGGGAGAGCATTCTGCGCTGTTGCACACAGAGACCAAAGTGGGTATCGTTTTGAGTTAGTTGGATAGGGGGGTGGTTGCGGTTATACAAGTGATCAAAAAGGAAGGCCCCCTCGCTTTGCTAAGGATCTACCTGAGGACCCCCCCCCCGTCCTCCGTTGTTTTTTCTACGAGAAGTACATCGTCATATGGACAAATTCAGATATTCACGCCTAAAAAAACGAAGCTAAGCACGAGACCCCTCAAGTAAACCTTTAACTTTCCTCCGGAGTTTTACCTTTTCCGAATATGTTTACTGTTATATCTTCACAGAGGGGAATAGGGAGACAAGTAATTCTACATTAAGATTGGTCAGGGAATAGGCTTTCCCGTTGACCTCAAAGGAGTCATGCGTGAATTCGATTATAACTAACCTCTTTTGCGAAAGTAAGCAACTTCACACTTTCTTGGTTTTTAGTCTATTTTTGATTTTTCCTTTTTTATCTTGATCTCTTGTTGCTTTATATGAATGATGAAATTCTAGACTTTTTCTTCCTTTCCTTTCATTATTCCATGATATAGTGGAACCTGATTGTCGGTGCGAAATGTCTTGTCATTGCGTTTGCTAGGATTCTATGTATAAAGAGCTTTCTTTTAATTTAGTACAGTCAATATAAGGTTTGACCGCAAACAAATTGCAACAGAAATGATTTTTACACCATCTTGTAGAGAAAAAAAACTGTACAACATATCAAAAGTTGAGAAACCTAACGGGGTGCAAAATTAGTGTTTTTTAGCGTTTTGTGTTTTATTTTTCGTTTTTAAGCCTAAATTTTCGATTTTCTCAAGGCTTAGAGTTTACTTCATGGGAAACACATTTCTGATGTAGTTTTATGTGCTGAACTCGAATATTACATCAGATTTAAGATACGGCGAACCAAAAGTGTTTCACATTCATCACCATTCACGAAGTTCGCGATTCTATCATAACATAGTCGTTTGACCACATTTCTTGAGTAGTTTTATGCGATGAACTCGAATATCACATCAGATCAAGGATATGTTCAACCGACAGTGTCACATTCATCACCAAAAGGTTTCTTCAAAATAATCAATCATCTCTTAATGTATTAACTGACTAAAATCACAGGTAACAAAAATCACATTGGTAAAAGGCAGGCAACTTTTCAAATGACTTGCGACATTAATCACTGGCAGTGTAGTTTGAAACTTCGTCGTCGAGATCGTCGATGAAATCTTCTGATTTGGGAGAATTATCACATTCTGCTCCCTGACGAAGTTTTGCACGCGAGAGTGCAAGACATGCCGTTTCTGACACAAGTGCACCGAGCAGAGGTGCAGTTTGAACGGCAGGAACACTTAACAATCTTAAGAAGTTGGGGAGGTGCTGGGGGTAGGTCCGTGATCACAGGGTATAATGTACCATTTCGGTCCTTCCAGCCCCACTCTTGAGGGTCCAATTCTAGATTACGGTCGTCATTCCAGGCGTGTACCTGAAAGTAAACTCTATAGCTGTGAAATGCTGCAGAGTTGGATGTGGGAGGTAGCTGCTCTGGGTGAACAAAAGCCGTTGCTGTGACGAGCTTTCTTTCGAAGAGCTGCTTTCGAAGCTCGTTCAGATTTCCCCCCTTCTTTCCACCATATATTATAAGAAGTGCGTCTTCTCCGGCTTCCTTGACTTCGATTTTTGTTGCTGCCTTCTTCATAAAGACCTTGGCA
Source organism: Artemia sp. Kazakhstan ARC1039 (assembly GCA_029168905.1). Lineage (NCBI taxonomy): Eukaryota > Metazoa > Arthropoda > Branchiopoda > Anostraca > Artemiidae > Artemia > Artemia sp. Kazakhstan ARC1039. Next base: position 33,407 of record JAQQPU010006193.1, on the reverse strand, counting down.
GATGCTCGAAAACTTTCGTCTTCTATCACTTTTTTCAGGGTAAGACCTTTTCCGATGTTGTGGACACGTGATGTAGAATCACACCCAAGGAATGCATGGGCAAAGAGGATCAGACCACATACTTCTTGGCCTAATCTTTTTTTCATTTCATGAACATCCCAGCACCTTCGCTCTTTATTTTTCTTTGGCTCTGGGGCGTAGTACACCTTGTTAGTGGAGACATCACAGTGGTAGCAGAGAAGGAACAGAAGATCCGTATCTTCTCCAATAACGGCAGCTACCTTCTGTTTAGCTGATTCGATAGCAGCTTTTACAATAGGCACGTCTGCATCACTGGGGGCTTGGACTACAAAATAGCCTTTTTGCCGGAGATGAACTGCAAGCGCACTAATGAATCTTGACTTGGTTTTCTTGTTCCCGAGAAATTCTTCTTTCTTAACTTTCAGACGCATGTCATTCGTGAAGAAAACCTCGCGACCAATCGTTCGATTACGATACGAATGGGCCATATCTTTGATGGAAGGTCCAATATCATACCCATCGAAAACAACAGTTGCGCCAGGGTACTTCCGCGAAATATCCAGAGAGTAGCTCTGTATGATACCCGCTTACGTGTCATTTTTTATCCATGGGACTCGGTGCAATAGAGATCCGCCGTCAAGTACGTAATGTGTCCCGTCGTTCAGCACACACGGAATTTCTTCGGGTTTGCATGCAAGTGCAATGGCCTTGGCGAATTCGGCCTTGTTCGGCACTCTCGGCATAAATGAGCTGTCAAACAGAGCAGCGGGATACGAACAAAGTTCATACCGGAAGCACTCTGATTCAGGAAGTCTTGTCTTTTTGGCTAACGCAATGAAGCGTTGGAATAGCAAAGCTGGATCCAGTCGCTTGCAATCTCCTCCAGCTGTTTGCTTTGTTGTTATCTGGACTGCCTGTTCCTTTCTTCGGAAGAAAAAATCCTTCGCCACTTTTCCAGTCATAGCATCGAGGATTTTTAGCCCGACAGCCTTCGCACAGTCAACGTTTGCAGATTCATATGCAGTCAAACCGGTAGCAATGCTTCTAAGCTGGGTATCCCCTCCGAATGGTGAGCCATTTTCAAAGTACAGGACCATCGCCTGCGTATCCTTGAAGTCTCGTTCTTGTCTGGGGCCTGCGTTCTCCTTGTGCTGCTCGCTTGTCCCATAGAGAATTTGCGTCAGATCTTCCATTAGGAGGTTAACAGCAGAGCAGGTTGGGCGTGCTAAAACCCACAGCGACCTCTGGGTTTCGGTCATGCCCGTACCCCTAGTCAGTCCGCCTGCTGTTTTCAACGAGCGCATAAGCTCTTGTTCAATAACTAGATCCGTCGACAAGCCAGCCCAATAGCGATCAGATCGTCTGACGACGTGCATTCCTTATTGGAATGAACTATGAACAGTAGGATGGGTTTCTTCAAGCTTCACCATCTTCTGAAGGTATATTTAGGCACGATTTGGCATAGTTGTTGTGACCACAGGCCGCAAGAAAAGGTAGAATTTCAGACACAGACTTTAGGTGTAAGTCCCAAAGCCCCATCCGCTCAGCTTTGATGAAAGAACGAAGCATCCCAACCATATTCATAAGCTGAAACCGCAGCTTTGAAGTTCTGTGCTGGGACAGATCAAGTATCTTCTGGTCGACAAAACCTTTGATCCGCTTGAGTGCAGGATTTTCTTCAACCTCCGTCATTGTTGCCTCTCCATTTATTAGCTTGCTGTATAGTGTTTTAAGGTCTGCAACTTCTTTGGTGCCTAACTTTGTTTCAGGTTCTGAACAGGGATCATCGTCAAATAACTCGGAGAGCAGCACGACATGTAGAACGCTTTCCCCGGATGGTTTCCAACCATGACAGTCTGATGTGTCCCATTCCATCCCGGCCTTGGAGTCTTCAGATACCACGACGAAAGCCAGAGAGTATCGAGACTAGCACTGGGATCCAGTGCAGTGAAGTCAGGAATACGAACGTATCTGATTTTTGAAAGAACACTGTCGTCACATCTGACATGAAGCACACGGAAATATGGCCACGAAATACGAATTTCTTGTTTGGTGATGAATGTGAAACACTAACGGTGGGACATAACTTGAATCTGATGTGATATTCGAATTCAGCACACAAAACTAGTTCAGAAACATGTCTCCCATGAAGTAAATGCTAAGCTCTAGGATAGCGGAAAATTTCCGCTAAAAACAACAAAAAACAAACGGAAAATGCTAAAAAACACTTATTTTGCACCCTGCTGGGTTTCTCAACTTTTGAAATGTTGTACAGTGTTTTTTTCTCTACAAGATGGTGTAAAAATCATTTCTGTTGCAATTTGTTTGCGGTCGAGTCCTATTTGACGCTAGATTGACTGTACTAATCGGTATTATTTTAATTTATATGTGTTATGATCTTAGCGCTACCAAAGTGATGTGCAAATTCGTATCTGAACTAAACCTGTTTTGCTTCTGCCTGACTTTTTGGAAGCTTCTTCCGACGGCATAATCATCAAACCTCAGCTGAATCGTTTGCAAACTGCAATAAAAATAAAAGTTGTCTAGTCTTTTGAGAGGCATTGGATGCTTTTTTTTAATCAATTGTTTTTATTTTAATAGATAAAATTAATAATGTAAATATAATAATAAACAATAATATAAATTAATATAATAAATATTAATTTTTAGTAAATATTCATTTTAAGATGACCCTTAAAATAAATTAATAATAATTAAAAATAACAATACTGGTGCATTATGCGGCCACCGCGAAGAAGTCAAGTTTGGTTAATGCTAATTAAATAAAATAGGATGAATATATAATAGTTTAGAAACAAATTTGGGCTATATATTTGCACATTGGGGGGTGGGGGATAAAGCATGGCATATATTAAATACGTAACCTAACCTAGGTACCTTCCCCCCTAAAACCCAAAAAACAATCGTTTAAATATTGCAGCTTATTGAAAACCAACGCTTGGCAATCATTTATCTAGCGGTCTCTTGCAAATAGCCCGTTTGACGGGTTTCGTGACTGGTTTCCTTGATACAGTCTTTGCGGTGCCCGCATAATGCACCAGTACCACAATATGATTAATGATAGTAAGTAATATAAATAATAAATAAAACAATATAAAAATACAAGTTTTTTAAATTAACTGTATAAACCTAAAATGGAACCAAAGGGCAAAACATATTTTCGTTTTGATGACCTTGGTTGGCTACTTTAAACTTCAGCCTAATCGTTTGCAGACAGCAATAAAAGCGGTCTAGTCGTTTGAGAAGGATGGGAGGCTTATATTTACTAGTTCAATTCCTTTTATGTATTTTAGTGGGAGATTATATAGTATTTTTTAGGTAGATGTCGGTTAGCCTATTGGTGAATTTGATGAGTTTAGAAGCGTGTCTATAAAGTAGCCCACACTATCCTATATATTTTGTTTATTGGTCTATTTCTAATAACAGGATTAGATTGTGTACAAGGAGTTCAAGATTTCTGTAAAACATTCATGTTAATTCTAGTTTAACTTTCAATTTCGGGAATAGAAGTAAGGCTACGAAAGTTACAAAATAAATTGTGCGTGTTTGTAAAAATATCTGTGCTTAGTTGTGGCTTAGCTGTGCTTAGTTGTGCCTAGTTGTGAGTCGGATATTCTTAAACTCTGTGTTGTAAAAAAGAGTCATAAGAAAACGTATTGAACATTTTCTGCTTCTTCGCAAAATGACGCCGTGAATATCAGGAACGTCTGCAATATTTTGTTTTGTAGGGGGAGCCAAAAATATAAAAACTATTTTTGGGGGTAATTTGAATAAAAAATACCCAGAAATTTGGAAAGATTTAAGATTCTGGGGGTCCCAAATTTTGTTTGGGGGGAGAGGGCAAATTTTTTTTATATCCATTTTTGTTACGTTTTTACGAGTCAAACAAACATTTCAGGGGGGGGGGTTCAAACCCCTCCCCCCTCTCTGGGTACGGCCCTGCGTCACTGCATGTAATAATGTGTTTTTAACCCACGTCATACAGAAATTTAAAATGTACATGAAGCATTAGTGTCATGAAAAAATAGAAATTACCGAAAAAAAAATCTGAAAGCCATCCAGATGTCTGTTTTTGGTTTAATTTAATTCTCTTACAGAGCGGCGTGAATTGGGGATGTGGGGTATTTGCACCTCAGATTTTTCCGTTCAACTTCCTAGATCTTGAAAAATGTATTCGTTTTCGGCATTTTCATTTAAAATTAGATTTTCTGGTATTTCCATTGAAAAAAATTCTCTTCCCATCGATTTTATAAAATACAATTCCCCTGGATTTTGAACAAAACTGCCCCTCACCTAGATTTTGAAAATATATTTTTACTCCCCTCCCCGTAGTTTATGTGAATTGACGCAATTGCCGTTACAAATCCCCCCCCCCCCCCTCCCCCGATTAGGTTGATATTGAACCACAAAAAAAGGCAAAACATTCACAAGTTTGTCAACAAGAGTTCAAATGTCTGTCAACTTCAGGAGGCATAACACTGCGCCTAAGTTTTTAGTAGTAGGGTTTGTGATTGTTTCTTCTAATCAAATCATGATTGAATGCTGTTGAAGACTTTTAAAATTGCAAAATTTTTATTCTTTCTTGTTTTTATTTTTTATTCTTTCAAAAAATGCCAACCAGCTTAGGACCGAAGAAGTTAAGATGGAATGGACAAATTGGCTCAGTATGAAGGGGCTATAATGAAAAATAACCACTATCTGCTTCTGAAGTTGGCTGTACTTCTGCTTATATTAATTCTTCTTTTATAAACAAGGAGATAAAATTCTCCAAAACAGTGGAATTAACCCACTTAACTGAAAACGGGGTATTTTAGAAAAATGTCTAATCATTCATTATTTATTATTTCTTTTATTATATATCATTATTTACATTCATTATATTATATATTATTTTTTATTATATCATTGTTCATTGTTATTAAGAAGTTTTTGGTACTTGTCTGTTATCCAAACACACACAAGTAGTGAAGTTAGGTTAATCATAATGGAATATACTAAAATATGATGAAGATATACTTTAGTAACAAAATTATGGAGACTGCAACAGAGAATTATGGAAAGCAGGCCGCCCACAACGCATTATATTAAATAGCTATCCTAACCACCTGTATATATAAGATACTTAATTAAAATATACCTGCATCGCAGTTTATTTCATGAAAAAATAGGCTAGTTATAACCGAATGCGATAGAAAAACCGGTTTACTCAGATCAAAGAAAGCAAACTTTTTGAGTGTTCCGGATAGCAGACAATACCTAATTTTCTTCATTTGGTTATATTTTATTCAACTCCGTTTGAAATACTCCGATGTTTGTGGAAAATATTGGTACTTTCTGTATATCATGGAAAGACAGTAGATATATTTATAAACGTACAATTTGTACTGGATAAAGCTTTCTAAATACTATAATGATTTCTGATACCTCAAGTTTGGCGTTCTTTTCGAAAATGACGTGATATTCCTACGTGAGAGAAATTGGATTTATATAAAAAAGTTATTTTTTTAACGTGACCAGATTTATTCATTGGCATAAAAGAACGTGCAACTTAATAAAATGTATCTTTGATAACACATTTTACCGGTTTTATTTTTTGCTAATTTAAAACTGAGAACCACTGATCATTTCAGAAAACTCTGGTTCGAGCTTGCTGGTGATTATAAATAACGAATTTCAGAAAATTCCCTTAAAACTTGTTAACTTGGTACAAGAAAAGATACACACTCAAGAATTACGCTTAGACTATATCTCAGAAAACCACTTAAAACCGGTTTCATATCCACAAAGACAAATGACGGGTGATAGAATGCACTGGATTTCTATAATTTGGGCTATATATTTGTACATTAGGTTATGCTAGGTTAGCGTCACTTTCCAAATACTTTAACCCCTTCCTCCCCCCCCCCTAATGTGCAATTCAATAGATAAACCTAAGTTCACTTCTTGGATGTGTTTCGTTTAAATAGCAAGTACCGTTCCCTTTTTACAAATTATAAGTCTTCCAAGTACCCGGGACAGTGAGGATGGAATCTGATAGGTTGAATTTGTTAGTGGAGGCTGACACAACCATATATATGTAAAAAAATAAGAAACATTAGGGAACTCTATATGTAGTAATAAAAGAATATTTAGTAAGGAATTAAATATTCGGCGCCCACCACTATCTATTGGGTGGAGGGGGTTTCACTTTCTTTTGGGTAATTTTGACATTCTTTTACACGAATTTATGAAGCCAATAGAAAAAGATAAAATAACGATTTCAACGATTTTATTGGGGCTGCCCATATTAAAATAGCAATTTGTGGTTTTCTAAAAATTATTCTACCAAAGAAAAACAAATTGTTACGATAAGGAGGATGTAAAAAAGTTCTGTGTTGCATTTAAAACACATTTTTTATAACAGGAGCCCTCTATTAAAAGGGAAAGGAGGACTACCCCTCTCCGACAACGTCATTATGACTATCCCCATCCTAAAATCTATGAGCTGTAAATGGTTCTCCTTGCCCTGAAAAAAAAAAATCTATGATTAACATGCTAGTTTGAGTCGAAATCTGAAACATAGCTCCGGAAGACCTCGATATGCAGTTATTCAGTTTTTGGTAGTACTGGGCGTCAGATTAAAAATGAAATGTGAGTGAAGAATCAGCCGAAAATAAGCTAAATGCATAGCACCCAACAACTGAAGAAAGTATAACTTTCCTTTGAACGTGAGGTTGTCTGGGAATCGACAGATTGTTAGTTTATGAGTTTATAAGGATGTTAGGCATTGCCAATTTTAACCATTTAGTTTTGCTTTTATTTCCTTTTACGGATCAACGTAGCAACATTGGCGTCAATGTGGTACTGCCCTAAAAACTTCATAGGCTTGAAATAACAAAGAGATCTAAGAAAATGGCTGTTAACAAGTATGAATAGAAGTAAGATAGGTCCAGGGGTAAAAAGCAGTTTTATTTTGATGTCCTTGATACAGTAACCTTTTGATATCCTTGGTACTTATTGATATCCTTATTTTCATATCCTTATTTTGATAACCTGGTTTTTGAAATCCTGATTTTGATATCTTTATTTCAGTATCCTTATTTTGATACCTTTATTTTGATATCCTTATTTTCGACATCCTTATTTTGATATCTTTATTTTAATTAAATAAAAAAAAAGTTTTTTAACTGAAAGTAAGCAACGACGTTAAAACTTAAAACGAACAGAAATTATTCCGTACATGAAAGGGGCTGTCCCTTCCTCAACGTCTCACTCTTTACGTAAAGTTTTTTTTATTGTTTAAAAAAATAAGATTTGTGAGAAAGTCAAACTTTAGCGTAAAGAGCGAGGCGTTGAGGAGGGGACATCCCCTTTCATGTACGGAATAATTTCTGTTCGTTTTAGGTTTTAACGTCGTTCCTTACTTTCAGTTAAAAAAACTTGTTTTTTTTATTTAATTTTTGAACGTTTTTGAATTGATGCAGGTTTTAATTTTGGCTTACCGTACATGTATAATTAAAACAAAATTTGCATATTAATTTTACTTTTATTTGAAGAAAGAAAAACGAGCAAAAATGGGGGTTTTATAGGCCAAATGAAGATACTGAAAATTTCAGTATCTTCATTTGGCCTATAAAACCCCCATTTTTGCTCGTTTTTCTTTCTTTATGTGATGTCAGGCCAATGTGGTTTAAGAAATTATCTTTATTTACTTTTATTTGGTTAAATGGCTTTCTCGAAACTTGTTTAATTTTATTTACGAACGTTTTTATTATTAATAAATATACGTAACTTACGAATTAACTTACGAAACGAACTTCTATATTCATATATTTTTAATACGTATATTAAGGGGCTCGCCTACAAGTAAATACCTCGCTCTTTAAGCTAAAGTTCGAATTTTGTTCCAATTCTTTAAAAATGACCCCTTAATCACAAAGGCCGTTATTTAGAATAAATAGCTCTGATGAAAGTACTAAAAAAATCTTTGGCTTAAAGAGCGAGGTACTGACTAGGGGGTGAACCCAATCATACACGTAATATCTCCTGTTTGTTTTAAGTTTTGATGTTACTCCTTATTTTCAGTTGGAATTTTTTTTTTTTTTTAATTTCTGATCTTTTTTTAAATAATGCTGGGAAATCTGACACCCCCTTCATAGCAATGTCCCTTCCCCCATGAAAACTTCCTTCATGGAAAGATCCTCCCACATAACCCCCAACCCCCCCAACCCCCCCCTACCAGACCCCCCCCCCCCTGAAAACGTCTGTATACTTTCTAATAACCAATACTATATGTTAACATTCGGCAAAGTTCATAACTTTCAGCCCTCCCCCCGGGGACTTCAGGGGATTAAGTCATCCTAAAAAACATATTTATCATATCTTCAGCCATGCTGAACAAAATGGCTATCTCAAAATTTTGATCAGGTGACTTAGGGAAAAAAAGAGCGTGGGAGGGGGCCTAGTTGCCCTCTATTTTTTTGATAACTTAAAAAGGGCAGTAGAACTTTTAATTTCCGGTCCAATGAGTCATCCCACGATATTTTAGGACCACTGGGTCGATACGATCACCCCTGAAAAAAAAAAACAACAAATAAACACACATCCGTGATCTTTCTTATGGCAAAAAAAAGCAAAATTCCACATTTTTGTAGATAGGAGCTTGAAACCTCTGCAGTAGGGTTCTCTGATACGCTGAATATGATGGTGTGGTTTTCATCAAAGTTCTATACATTTTGGGGGGTCTTTCCCCCTTTTTTAGAAAATCAGCCAAATTTTCTCAGGTGCGTAACTTAATGAAAGTTATATATTTGAAATCAGCACTGAAATCTGATTCTTTTGATGTATCTATTGGTATCAAAAACCCGTTTTCTAGAGTTTCGGTTACCATTGAGCCGGGTCGCCATGGGCGTAGGCAGGATTAGACAGCATATTGTCTAGGGGGGAGGGGTGGGCAGTCGATAGTGTAATGGAGTTTTATCAACTTCTTTTTCCAAACCATCTGCTTGTTCAGCCATATCTAATGTAAATTTGAAGGTTTAGGGGGGGGGGGGGGCAGCTGCCCCCCTCCCTCCCTCCGCCCATGCGGGTCGCTCCTTACTTACAGTTCGTTACCACGAACTGTTTGATATCCTTATTTGATATTTTAATTTTTGATAACCTTATTTGATACGTTTCGAAATTTAGAGGGATGGGGTGCTTTTTCCGATTTTTCAGTAAAAATACCAAAAAGGTATTTTTCAAAATTCTAGGTATAAAGACAAAAATTAAATTTTTATCTGGAAATAAAAATTTCCATTATTAATAATTGACATCACTGATTGTGCCCTTTTTTTTGCAGTCGTCGTGATGATATGGAATCATTGGGGTATGTTCTGATGTACTTCAATAGAGGCAGCCTTCCCTGGCAAGGCTTGAAGGTGAGTACAGTAAACTATTGGAAGCTCATTCCTGAATGTTTCATAAATGTCATCTTTGTCATATTTTTGCGGAAATTGATGGGAAATCGAATATAATAATGAGGTTTTATTAATACCGAAATCTAGCTAGCGCTATTTTGAGCCAATCTGATTCTGATTGGTCTGAATTTGCGCTAGCTAATTAAGTCAGGAGCATTTACTAATGTCTTTTTCAAGCTTATTTTTGTGTTGTTTTTCCAGAGATTTTCTTGTAAAAGATGCATTGTTAATATTGTTGTTTGTTTATTATACGAAAAAGTTGTTTTTACAGTTTTGCACTCAAAATTTACCCTTTGCTATTTGAAAATCGCTGTGCTTATAGATGGAAGTCACTAGTTGTATATCTATGGTTCAAGTACAAAGCTAAGGAACGGTTTACTAAATATGTTAGAGCTGTACAAACATAAATGATAGAGAAATTATTAGGTGAAAATATAGTATTTTGTATAGTATTAGGTAAAAAGTATAGTATTAGGTAAAATATAGTATTATTAGGTGAAAATATAAGTAAGGAGCGATCCGGCTCAATGGTAACCGAAACTCTAAAAAACGGAATTTTGGTACCAATAGTTACATCAAAAGAATCGAATTTTAATTCTGATTTCAAATATATAAGTTTCATCTAGTTTAATCTTAACCTTTAAAAGTTACGCGCCTGAGAAAATTTGGCTGATTTTCGAAAAAAGGGGAAAAGACCCCTAAAAGTTATAGAACCTTAATACAATTCACACCATCATATTCAGCGTATCAGAGAACCCTACTGTAGAGGTTTCAAGCTCCTATCTACACAAATGTAGAATTTTGCATTTTTTGCCAGAAGAAAGATCACGGGTGCGTGTTTATTTGTTTGTTTGTTTTTTTCCCAGGAGTAATCGTATTGACCGAGTGGTCCTAGAATATCTTAGGAGGGCTCATCGGAACGGAAAATAAAAGTTCTAGTGCCCTTTTTAAGTGACTAAAAAAATGGAGGGCAACTAGGCCCCTTCCCACGCTCATTTTTTTCTCAAAGTCACCCAATTAAAATTTTGAGATAACCATTTTGTTCAGCATAGTCGAAAATCTAGTAAATATGTCTTTTACGATGACTTAATCCCCCACAGTTCCCAGGGGAAGGACTGCAAGTTATGAACTTTGCCCATTGCTTACATATTGTATTGGTTATTGGGAAGTATACAGACATTTTCAGGATGAATTTTTTTCGGGGGGGGGGGGGGGCTGGAGGAGGGGATTACTCGGGAAAATCATTCCGTAGAGGATGTTTCTTTGGGGTAAGGGACATTTCTGTGAAGGGGGGCGCCGGATTTCCAAGCATTATTTAAAAAACGATCAGAAATTAAATTTAAAAAAAAAACAAGTTTTTTCAACTGAAAGTAAGAAGCAACATTAGAACTTAAAATGAACAGAAATTATTACGAATATGAGGGGGTTCTCCCCCGAGTCTATACCTCGCTCTTTACGCTACAGTTTTTTTTAGTGCTTTCAAAAGAGCTATCTATTCTTATTAAAAGGCCTTTGTGATTCAGGGGTTTGTAAATTAAATTTTTTTTTTACTTTTAACGTAAAGCGCGTGGTATTGACTAAGGGGAGAACCCCATCATATACGTAATAAAATATACGTAATAAAAAAAAATAATGAAAAAAACAAGCGATACGGTTCAATAGTAATCGAAACTTTTAAAAACGGAACTTTGATGTCAATAAATGTATCAAAATGGGCTTACAGTGCTGATTCTAAATATATGAATTTTATTAAGTTTAGTATTAAGCTTAGCTCTGACAGAGCGCGAATTTCGTATCGCCTAGCGAATTTCGCGTCGCCCCGCGGAAAAAATACGCTTCGTTCATCGAAATCTTCGCTTCGCAGCGCTTCAAGCTCAAGTTGAAAAAATTCGCATCGCTATCGTCATTCGCTCCAGAAATTCTGTAAATAGGCCTCACCCACACTTTTTTTGGCTTTTTTTCTCAAGTTCAAAACTGACTGGGCGAGCAAGCAAGCTGGAGCAGCACTGATGAATCTCTTTTTTCTTTTACTTTTGAACTGCACTGTCTCAATAGTAACGAAATTCGCGGACTGTGAGAACTACATGGCGAATTCCGCAAAGCGGCGCGATGCGAAATATCGCAGAGCGAATTTTATTCGCGCTCTGTCAGAACTAAGCTTTACTCATCAAAGGCTACGAGCCTGAGAAAATTTACCTGATTTTTAAAGAGGGGGAAACATCCCCTAAAAGTGAAAGAATTTTAATGAAAACCACACCATCAGATTCAGCGTATCAGAAAACCCTATAACATGGTTTCAAGCTCATATCTGCAAAAATATGCAACTTTGTATTTTTTGCCAGAAGAAAAATATACGAATATAGAAGTTCGTTACGTAAGTTAATTTGTAAATTACGTCACAACCAAATTTAGAGACAGCCATTTAGAATAAGAAAAGTAAAATTTTTATGCAAGTTTAGTTCACTTATTCAATGACGGTGAGCCAAAATAAAAGCTGCATTAACTAAAAAACGATCAGAAATTAAATAAAAAAAAAACAAGTTTTTTTAAAATGAAAGTAAGGAGCGACATTAAAACTTAAAACGAACAGAAATTATTCCGTATATGAAAGGGGCTGTCCCCTCCTCAACGCATCGCTCTTTACGCTAAAGTTTGACTCTGTCTCACTACGTTATTTTTTAAAACAATAAAAAACTTTAGCGTAAAGGGCGAGGCGTT
>JAQQPU010006193.1:7012-19408 GCA_029168905.1 Artemia sp. Kazakhstan ARC1039 | reverse complement strand
AACAGAAATTATTCCGTATATGAAAGGGGCTGTCCCCTCCTCAACGCATCGCTCTTTACGCTAAAGTTTGACTCTGTCTCACTACGTTATTTTTTAAAACAATAAAAAACTTTAGCGTAAAGGGCGAGGCGTTGAGGAGGGGACAGCCCCTTTTATATACGGAATAATTTCTGTTCGTTTTAAGTTTTAATGTCGCTCCTTACTTTCAGTTTAAAAAAACTTGTTTTTTTTATTTAATAATATTTAGAACTGGTATTTGCATTATAACATTCAATGTTGAAGTCTTTGAATATACACTAATGAATATGTGTAACTGATAAGTGAGGATTAATAGTATTAATAGTAGATTTAATAGATTAATAGTATTAATAAAAGCTGACTCCAGTGACAGTCAGACACGTGCCAGGGATCTTTTTCAGAGGACAGCAATAATACTTTTTTTTTTGGGGGGGGGGGGTCAATATTGATAATACAAATTCTTAATTTGGATAAGAACTGCCTAGAACTGGAAGAGAAATCATGATATGGGGGGGGGCTGAGGCCTGCAAACCACGTATCACTCACTTGTTCCCTTGTTCCTGCTGTTCGGCGCGATTATTTGAATTAGCAACGTCTTGTTTTACGCGGGGTGGAATGATATTGTGTAAAAATGACTATTTAAGGTAAATTTTCTCTTTATAAAATTATTTTGTTGATAATACTAATCCGTGGTTGCACAAAATTCTGATATTTTAAATTAGCCCTTCTGAAGCCAACCTGGTCAACTCCATTTTTCGCGTTTTTTTTTTTGTTAATTTGAGCGTCAAGAACATGATTAGCTCTTTGCTTTAAACAGTAACATGACCATTTCCTAAAAATAATCCCCGAAAGTTACGATAAACTTTTTTGCTATCAGACGCCAAATACTGTTAAGAATGTGATTTTATTAAGTCCTTTCTAAAACGAGCTTAACAACATTTTGCGTAGTCAACCACATAAGCAAGCCTCAACCAGTGAGGATATTTTTTCTACCCGGTGATTCATACATTAAATTTGAATCCCATAGTGAATATTGTGAATACTGATTGTATTCACAACCAGAAATAGGTTTTTACAATTTTTTGTAAGAAATTTCTTGGTAATGCTAGATGGTGTTGGCTCCTTTTTTGTTTCAGAGACTAACTTGTGTATACACTCTTATTCCATTTCTCATTTGCTTGCTCTTGGAATACAGCCAAAATGAATGCTAGTATCTCTGTTTCCTACTTTCTCACGTTTTCTGATGTTTTTCCTGCGATTATTAATCTTTGGGTACTTCCTGAATCTTTAATGGTTTTTATTTTAGTGAAGAAACGGCATAAGGGGGGGGGGCTGGGGTTGGACAGGGGTGCTTTCAGACCTGGTGTCTCATAAAACATATCTGGGGATGATCTCGGAAAGGATTTCTTTACCAGCAAAAATTCCGCAATCTATCATCAAGGAGACTTGTTTTAAAATTAAAAGGATGGTCGACCTAGAAATCGGTTGGGAGCCCATGTCCTATAGCTCAAAATGGGGAGTTGAATTTTTTATTATTTTATTGAAAAAATTTGACCGTTTGGTTTTGCTTTCCACACACTAATTTCTTTTAGATAGACATTCCTTGTCAGTTGAATTAAGTGTCAATATGTTTGCTACTTACAAATTTTAATAGAATAAATGAAGTAGCAATTACTCAAAGCTAAAGGAGTGTATTAAGGAAATTCAACAGTGTTCAGAACAGGCCATGCACAAAATATTCTTCCAATGCTCTTTTAAACATAATAATCACGACTATTATAAGTATGTTCTGAACAACTTTGAAGAATATTCTTGGGTTAAATCTACATTATGGGTGATATGGTAAGAGCTCCCCTTTTACTGCAGAAATATTCTAAATATCACATTAAAGGGTTTAATTCATATGCTCACCTGCACAGAAGGGGAGCCGTGGTGGGGGGTATCCTCTAAAATGTAGGTTTTTATGAAGAACTCCCTTAAAAAAATAAATATGGTGTTGATGGAACTTAAAATTCATTGTTGATATTTCTAGAAACTTTGATTTGCTATAATTGTCTCTGGAAAAAAAATCGAACGAATAAAATGACTCTAAAACGGCTCTTTTCCTTCTCGGAATAGGTTGATCAAATTTGAGAAAATATTGCAAGATCCGTTTGAGTATTTCTTATTAGTCATAAACGCTGTTATATATATATAATAGCTATTATATTAATATATGATTTATGGAACTGTTATAAAATTAACTATTATAATCACTAAAATATTTATTATATAATTCTTTATTACTAATAAATCTTGATTATGCATTACAGTTTTTACATAATCTCTTTCTTTCAGGCTGCAACTAAGAAACAGAAGTATGAAAAAATCAGTGAAAGAAAAATGTCCACTCCAGTTGAAGTACTCTGCAAGGTATCATACATACCAAACGAGGTCGCCCTCCTTTGGTTTTAATTTTGTGTGTGGGTTTCATTGGTTAAACTTAATAATCTGTCCCCCCCCCAAAACTAAAAAAGTCCTTTACCTGTTGCAGGTACATACACAGTAGTGGGTGGAGCAGGGGACCTTTGGGCCCATGCCTCTCACGATTCGCTGGGAATTACTCATTATTTGTTGTATTTTCCACGTGATTTGCTCTTTTATTGGAACCCCTCCCCCTGTTAAAACCAAATTTCAGAGTATGGGTCTGATTCTCTGTGTTTGGCTGGCGTGTTTTTGAAGGTAAAATTCGTGTTTTTGCTGCAAACAGCAACACTGTACAACAAGTGAGGCATTTTAATTTTTATTGGTGCATGTGGGGACATCGAGGTCTGTTTTATATGCAGTAACAGATTAAAGCAGAATAATTTTAAAACTTTAAATATCAAGTAAGTTGATAAGATTCCAAAGGTAATAGTAATAAAAAAAGAAGAAGATCATATCCCATTTCTAACTAATCATCACGTTTCAAAATTTTTTTTTTGGGTGTGTTGTCTCATTTTCTTGGCTGTTGCTTGCTGATTTTCTTGGCTTCTATTGACAGAAACAGTGAGCGACATCAGCGCAGGTTGCTACGTCTTTTATGTATTGTCATTATCTCAGGTTAAATTGTTCTTCTTGTAATTAAATCATTATCGAAAATATAATGGCTTAGTATTAGCTTGTTGTGAGATCAAATGTTCCGCAAAACAACCATACTTTATTTTATTTTGCTTTTTTCTGTTACAAATTATTACTACTATTACTAACAAGTCACTGCAGCACCAAACCGCTGGAGTCGAACAGCTATGCACGGTCCTCTTCCATCCTAATCTATTCAAAGCCTCCATATTTACACCCTTCCAAGAAGTTCCCATTTCCATTACATCTTTCCTTATCGACATCCTCCTTCCCCATTCAGGGACGACCTGCTTTTTGCATGGCCCTAGATGGTTGGCCGACAAGGACGATCTTTGGCATTCTGTCGTCCTTCATCTGCAGAACCTGTCCTACTTATTACAATCTTTATGTCATTATGGCCCTAGAAATCGGGATTAAAAGATATTTTTATAGAGCTTACTGTTTGAGATATGGTCAGTTAGTTGGGTACCCAAAACAATCCGTAGGATTTTCTCTGGAAAACATCTAGCTAATCATCCTTTGTCTTTTGGAGCGCCCACACTTCAGAATCATACCTGACCACTGTCATCAGTCGTAGCTTCTATTATTGTAATTTGGGTTGACAGACTTGTCTTTCTATTCTTTGAACCTTTTTCAACTGTGAAAAAAACACCCTGGGCCGTGGCTATTCTACTTTTAACATCTTCACTGCTCCCACTGTCTTTACCAATAATACAACCTAGGTAAGTGAAGCTGTTCACTTGATCGATCTTTTCATTACCCAACATCACCTCTTCATCTTTTATTCTTAGTCGTGGCGACCTAGTCTTCTTAATATTAATTTTTAAGCATATTCTTGCACCCTGAACTCTCAAAACATCCGAAAATCATTCATTTTACTAACATTTGCATTTAGGATGCTTGAATCATCTGCATAATCTAAGTCTAGGAGAGTTTTACTTCCCATTTGATTCCGTGCTCTCCTATAGATTTTGCTGTGCCTCTTAAGACAAAGTGTATCAAAATGGGGACAGAACGCAACCTTGCTCGACTCTTGATTTAGTACGGACCTCATTTCCTACTAACCTCATTTCCTACCTTAACCGTAGCAATATTGTTCTAGTATGTAGAACTAATCACTTTAATGTATTTATATGGTATACCATACGAGGATACGACCTTCGCTAAAGCTCCTCTATTAGCTGAATAAAAAGCTTGTTCATAGTCTATAAACCTGAAAAATAAAGGAATTTGATGGCTCAGAAACTTCTCAATTATTAATCTAAGAGTGAAAATTTAGTCGATGCATCCTCTCGCCTTCCTAAAACCACACTTTTCTTCCCTTAAAACTTAATCTATAGCGTCTATAAGTCTAAAAAGTATCATCATACTAAGTAATTTTCTTCCTACCGAAACCAATTTAATGGCTATAATTACCACACTCACTTTGATCACCTTTATTATAGAGGAGTTTAATTAAAGTTTTGCTTAAATCGCTAGGTACTTCCCAATTTTCAGAAATCATACTTAAGATCTTCAGGAATTTATCTCTAACTTTATAACCGCCATATAAAAAAAAAAAAAAAACATTTGCCGCACAATCAGCACTTGGGGCCTTATTATTTTTCAATCCTTTTAGTATTGTCACTAATTCTGCCTCGCAAAATAAATTTTCTTTCATTTCCAGTGTCACAAACTTTCATTCTTTTCTATATATTTTCCTGTAATCCTTCACAGTTAAGTACTTTCTCAAAATGTTCAGCCCATCTCTCTTTAACTCCTTCCTTATCACTGATTCTGGCCCGTTTCTATCTTTGACTAGGGCAAGGCCAGGTTGACTAATCCCTCTCAATTTATTAACATGCAAGTACAATAATTTACTATTATGCCGTCTGGCTGCATCATCCAGATCTTCAGTAATTTTATCCATGTTCTCCACTTCACACCTCCTTAATTTATATTTTAATGCTCTCTTTACTTACTTTACATTCCTTTTATTTCCATGTGATCTATCACTCAGATTATCATCCTGGAGTCTACCAACATCATAGGTTCCCGGAAGGTGGTTACCATTCCTAAATTTCAGCTTTAGATCAACCTAGACATTACTAGATGGGGATTTTTACTTGTAGCATCAATAACAACACTCCTGTACACCCTAGTATCCTGTATTGATCCTGCCAGTCTTTGGTTTAATATAACATAATAGTTTAACTGTTTTACCATCGTGTGAACACCATGTTAACTGGTGGCCGGTGTTTACCCCCCCCCCCTTGGAAAATAAGGCTTTCCAAATTTGAGAATTTTATTTGAGTTTTATTTTTTTAATCAGTAAGGGGAAGGAGTTTTGGAACTTGTGTATTATGGGTCACTCACTCAAGTTTACGCTGTGTAAAACTCGAGAACAAACCGGTTTCTTCGTTAGTTTTTTTTTCAGCTTAGCGCGAGGCAAGACAAAGACAAGTGACAGAATATATGGGAAATACATAATTTGGGGTTTATATTTGTACATAAGGGGGGAAAAATATTTGGACAGTTCGAAGTCAGAAAACAATTCTTTCTAGGTATATGGCCACTAAAAAATTTCAGAAGAATAGCGACGTATCTAGTAATTTTGTTAATTAAAAAAAAAAAAAAAAAAAAAAAATCCCAGTATAAAGTAAATGTAGTATTTCATTTAAGTGTTTTTCCAAGTGTCAAGTGTTTTTTTTTTCAATGACCGTTTTTGCAGGTATTAAGCACTATTATTATGCTAATGTAGTGTTTCATTTAAGTATTTTATGATGAGTGCTCATCAAATTATATGTTATTCGTGCCTTTCATTTATGTTATTTTACTGTGTTCATGGCCGTATATTTGGCTTTAAAATACACTTATCTATCAAATATGCAGAATAATTGTACCAACCACATTTTGCATGCAGACCCGCTATACTTTACCCCCCCCCCCCCCAATGTGCAAACCTATAGCCCAAATTTATTTCTAGAGTAACGAAGAATCTAACGAAAAACCTGGTGTGTTCTGGAATGTTACAAAGCATAAACTTGAGTGAGTGGCGCATAATACACAAGTACCAAAATTTCTTCCCCCCCACGGAAAAAAATTAAATAAATTCTCAAATTTGGGAAGTCTTATTTTCCACGGGGGGGGGGGGTTCCGCGGGGGGGGGGGGGGTAAACGCCTAGAACCATGTTAACTTATGGGTTATTTTATGACTAAATATTGCATTGCTTATAACTAGATTGTTTTAGCCACATAATTGCAGCATCCTTATAACCTTAACTATTTCCCGTTGGATAGGGGTCGCGTTTTCCATAAATGTGCAGTCTTTCAACTATGCTGGACAAAATGGCTATCTAAAAATTTTAATTGGAAAACTTCGGTTAAAAAAGTGGCTTACGAGGGGGTTAGTTGCCCTCTAATCTTTTTGGTCGCTTAAAAAGGGCACTTTGAATTTTGGTTCGAATGAGCCCTCTCTCGATATTCTAGAACCATGGGTTCGATACGATCACCCCTAGGGAAAAAACATAAAAAAAAACAAATGAACTACTCGTCCATGATCTTTCTTCGGGTAAAAAAAAATACTAAACTCGACATTTTTGCAGATGAGAGCTTGAAAAGTCTACAGAAGTGTTCTCTGATACACTGAATCCGATGGTGCGATTTTGATTTAATTCCCTTGACTTTTTTGGTGTGTTTCCCTCTTTTTTTGAAAATCAGGCAAATTTTCTCAGGCGCTTAGATTTTGATGGGTAAAATTAAACTTACTAAATCTTATATATTTGGAATCAGCATAAAAAGGTCAGTTATTTTGATGTATTTATTCATATCAAAATTCCGTTTTTTTTTCTAGTTTTGGTTTGTGATTTTTGCCTTAAAAAAAAACAAAGAAAAGGAACAAACAATAAATTTAGACCCTCTAAATACTATTATAAATTATACTCTCTCATATCCATCAAATTATACCCTGCATCACCCTCTAAACTATATTCGGTGTTTATGACAAGATAGGCTTCTTGAAATATGTTAAACTTTTGTTGTGGATTTAGGATTTGAATTCAAAATTTTTGTCTGGATCTTGGGGATTCCAATTCAAGCTCTAATTGTACTTGGGAAAGGGTAAACTATCCAGGGTGGATCAGGGTAACCCAAAAATTCCAGGGTAGGCTGAAGAATCCGGAAATCAAGAGATTTTACATTAAAAGGATGCAACACTATTAACAATATGTTAATAGTTTTATTATATAATAATAATAAATTACTTATTGAGCATGATAATTTGTCTAATAAAATTAGATTTTTATAATACGGAGACTTATAATGGGATGTTTAGAACGTTGTTTCTGTTTACATGGGTTTTTTTTCGAATTTGCTATTGGTTCTGCATCAAATGTCATGTGCGTTCTTTGACAATATATTTTTATAATATTAAAATTTTGGTTGGACGTTTAGAATATCGATTTTCTATTTCAGGGCTTTCCCGCCGAATTTGCCATGTATCTGAACTACTGCAGAGGCCTCCGTTTTGAAGAAGCTCCTGATTACATGTATCTTCGTCAACTCTTCAGGATTCTATTCCGAACACTCAACCATCAATACGATTATACTTTTGATTGGACAATGCTTAAACAAAAAGCAGCTGCTGCCAGCGCTGCCGCCATGGGAAAGGCTGGGCCAAGTGGTGCCACTGCCGGGGGTACCACTGAAGAGCATGATCGCGAGCGTAATAAGTGAGATTTTAGTGTCTTTAAAGGAGTGTGGGTGTCTTTGACCCCTCTCTAAGATATTGTGTTTAATTATATACTATGTTTAGTTTCGAATAGAAGTGATTATATTTTTTTCTTTTTTTTTTTTTGGTGTGAGGCATACTGAATCCAATTTTGGAGAGCGGACAGAGACAGAAAATAAGATTTTTGTATCTTTTTTCCCCTTTTTGTATTCTACGTTAGTAAATGAACCGCCTCATTTTGTATTACCCTCTGGATTCCAGTTGTCAAGTTTTAGTGTTGAGTTATAGGCTATTGTATTTCAGTCACTTCTTTTTTATATAAAAACAAAATATATATACATAAATTCGACTAGTGTTGAAATAAATGTAATTCTACAAGTTTATAACTGTTCATTTGCATTGGGGTGATCCAATTGACCACCCAAACTGACTAAAGTCATGGTTTGTGTGTAGTGTGTTTGTATAGACTAGACTTTTTTTTAAGTCGTAAAGAAGTTGCTTTCTACCACTTTGAAGTTTGTGTTGTTGAAAAGGCTCTTTTTTTCCTATTTCAAAGTCTCGTAAATTGCAGTGACTAAGGCGTTGTCAAGTTTTGGGTGTTTTATTTCTTCTTCTTCTTCTATCTGAAGAGTTTCTTAATTTTCCCTTGCTTCCTTTGGGTTAGTTTCCGTTTAGACCAAAGAACCTTAAAAGGACGATTGAAGGAAGTTGTTTTCATATTCTAACCCAAGAAAGGACAAAGTGAGGAGTACTCACTTTTAGGCTATATTACGTGAAACTTTTTTGAAATGTACGTGCATTTAAATGACGTGTTTAGAGTAACTCAAGTTGCTTTATTCTTTTTCTTTTTTCAGTGACAAAAATCCTTGTTTTAGGTTCGTATCTGGTGTTTGAAAATTAGATCCGAGCCACAAGTATTTGGTGGAATGAAATTAATAAATTGTTCCAAAGCATTAGTCCTTTTTACTTCCGTTTTTTTTTTTATTTAGGACAATGAAAATGGCTAAATACGGCGATCTTGCATGAAGAGAAAAAATTGGCTGCTGAATGGAACCAATTAAGTTTTTATTTTTATGTTTATGGAAAACAAATGTTTACCGAGGTCTTGGCGAGGCAAAATCAAATAAATGCCATCTCGAAGGAAGCATCTAAGGAAACGATTTTCCAACCTCCTACATGGATGGGATGGGGATGGGGGGGGGGAATTATGTCAAAATATGCATTTTTTGATGAATAATGGGAAGGAAACCTGTTTTGTAAGTGACCACTATTCCCTCCTCCTTCAGTTTGTATCCTAGCCTCTTTGCTTATCGTTACAATGAGGAAAATAGATTATCATTTGTATGTAGAAAGAGAGATGTTTTAGCTTTCAGTAAATTCAATTAGTTGTGAATGAATTTACTGAAAACCCGTCGTATTTCAAAAAACAGACGGGGCAAATCCTAAAGAGAAAATAAAAGGTAAAAACAATACCTACACAAAAAGTAAAAACAACACCAAAATAAGAGGCAAAAACGAAGTACACACAATCTTAAAAAAGGGAAACACGAACAGCTCTAAAAATTGAAACAAAGACTTCTTTGTTCTAATTCAGAACGTTGTTAATGAAAGTGGTTTTGGCAAATAAATCTTTAACTTGCTGATTAATTCCCCTTTTTATTATGCTCATTAGAGTTAACAATATTGTGTTTCCTCGTTAATTTTATGTTGCCACAACACAAAGTTAAATGGTTGTTAAAGTGCTTGCATCAATAGCAAAAAGGGATTAGGGCTACAGCCTCTTTTGTAATATTTTCATCCTTTGCAGCAGCCACATGGTGGAACTGGGCACTTGATAACTGTGTATAATGAATAGTTTTTAAACAAATCAGTCTTACATCTACGATTAGGTGCACACGGCCAAAATGGCGAGAGGGACTGGTGACAAATAATTTTACTAGGTTTAAGGGTTAGATTTCTCAGGTTTTTGCCAAATAAAGTAAATTTTCTATTTTTAGCAATTAAATTTAAAAATGATTTTTTTTTAAATAATTAGTTTAGTTTGACTAATGCAGTCTAAAAATAGGCATTTGGATAAAAACGATCTATCTACTTAAAACCCAAAGGTTGAATGTATGTCAGAAACAAATAGTTCTTGTTAACGGCTCTTACGCAAGGAGTCTGTTTCTTTCTCTCTCCATACTGCTCGAGACACTTTTGTTAGTTTTTGATTATTTATCGTAAGATTTCTCTGTTTCCGCTCTTTATTTTGGAGTAGAAGGACGCAGTCTATATCTATCAATGTGAAACATGAACAAAACGAATAGAAACACCAGGTATTGCAAAAAGTATCATTTCTAAATCAAAATATTGAGGAAAAATGACTAATTTGTATTTTCATCATTTATTAGGATCTTCTTTGAGCTAATTCTCAGAATTGCCTCAAAGTGTTGAAAAAGAAGTAATGAGTTGCGGAAAATTGGTTCAGAAATAAGTTAGCGACAAGGTTGTTCTTTTCTTTGGAAAAGTTCCAGACTCGCCCTTCTAAGGTTCAAAAGGATTTTATATAATTTTGTCTCTTATGTGTTTGGAAAGTTCTATGTATTGAGACCAGTGGCGGATCCAGGGGGGCGATGGGGGCGCCCCCTCCCCCTAGCGTAGTCTAAAGTAGTGTAATTTGCTCAATTAACTCAAGTTTGCATTAATTAAACTTGATCATAACGCAAGTTTATTGAATCAACCTATTTTGCCCCCCCCCCCAAGATTTGTTTTCGGATCAACTTATTTTGCACCCCCCCCCCCCCTAAAAAATCCTGGATCCGCTCCTGATTGAGACTAGTTTTCCACACCGGAAAATGAAAAATCTATTGTCGGTCAAAAATCCTGAAATATTTAATAAAGAAAAACAAAAAAGAAAGAAAATCCTGTAAAGTTTTTCCAAGCAGGCCGCAAGCATTTAGTTTTTGTTTCCTGGTTACAGAGCCTCGTTTTTCAATATTGCTTGACCTCTTAAACCAAATCCGGCAATCACATAGTCAGAAGTGTTTAGCTGACTAACGTTTTCGGCATTTTAACGCTAGGAAAAGTAAAAACTCATTTATCCTCGTTGGCACAAAAAAGAATATTGACAGTGAGAATTAATAAAATTGAATGCGGAAAATCATTAAAAAAATTATTCCTCACACTCATAAGGGGTAGCTGATATTTTGGCTTCCTTAATGTTTTAAGAAGACTTTTGTCAGGAAACAATGCTCAAGCTCCCAGCTTCTCTCTCTTCAAGCCCGATTTCGCCCGTATTTTGGATCTCAAAGTGACAGCTTTAAGTCTGTTTCTCTTTTCCCTCTCCACATTTTAGACAATACTAAAAAAAAACATCGATAATACGCACTACATTTGAAACATGAGGAAAACGTTTATAAGCGAAATGATAGTGTAGGTATAAATTTAGGTCCAGTCCCCATCATAAAGAGACATGCTAAGAAAACAATTCTTACTTCATAATAATTTAGTTAACATATTTTCCTCTGGGAGCACCTTTATCATCACTATTTTCACTGTTGTACAATTATCTTTAACAAAATTGTAAAAAACAAATATGTTTGATTGTATTTTTCCGTTTTCAATTGTTCTATATAGGGAAGTTAAACAGCATTACTGCCATCTACAAAGAAGATATAAATAGGATAATATTAAGGGGTGAAAGCAGTCCAAGTCGCATGGCTATCTCTTCAATGTTAAAGAAATTGTGTAAGAAAAATGAGGTTCATCTGATTTAGGAGACTCATGGCTATCATTTGGTCAGGTCCACTTTTTTTTCTTATGCTCCCTCTATTTTTTAAATGCCTTTTTACACAAAAACTCTTTTGGCTTTGTTCAAGAAAACAATATTAACAACTTTAATAAAATTCATACTAGCTTGTAAATATTTTTAACCCAAACTATTTGTTCAGACAGTTTATGTTGATTTTACTCAATTAAATGCTTTTTTTATCCTTTGTTTTTTTCGCTGCAATCGATTTGGAGTTACGGAACCCTCAAGTTGAACAAGGGTTGTTTAATTGTTGAGTTAGTGTTTCAATTAACAGGCGCCGTGTCCTGTGCATGATACCACTAAACTTGGATAAACATGCCGTATCCGCTGTATGCCGTTGTTCAAAACCAATCGAAATATATCAAGGATTGGGCAAGTTCCATTCAAGAGATTGAAAAACTTTTTGAGTTATGGGAAAAAAGCGCAATAAAAGAGGACTTAATTTAATTAACGTGCCAAAGGGCAGGGAAAAGTTTAAAAAAATATACGTGAAACGTGGAAGACCAAGACTTCCAAAGTATTTGCTTGACTTGGAGGAAGTATCTATGCAAGAGGAAACCATTATAGAACCACCGAGACTAAAAACAATAGCAGGTGGCCGCAATTTAACTTCTGAAATCTTGATGACTGCTCGTTGGATAGTCAATGTGCCTTATTTTCTGAAAAGCTACGAAGATCTTGTAATCAAAAATATGTAAGTACGAACTTTTAATTTTATTGAAAAATAATATGGTTTCCCAGCCTGACCCCAAAGATGGTTACATTAACCTCCCCCCCCCCC
>JAQQPU010006192.1:18133-43669 GCA_029168905.1 Artemia sp. Kazakhstan ARC1039 | reverse complement strand
GTCCTTACTATTACCGGTCCTAACAAAATATAAAAATTGTGTTTTCAAAATCTAGTAGGAAATCCCATCCTCCCTTCATTGACACCACTGGCTTTATCTTGTCCCTCCCTTTGAATAAATTCAAATGGTGTTATCCCTGCTAATGATAATGAATAAGTAGTTAGTTAATTCTCTTTCAGAGGCTAGGGTAAAATAAATCATTTTGGTTTAATGTTTTGGCCATTCGAATGATTTATTTGTCTCCTTTCTTAGCTTGATTCACAAACACGAACTAGTTCAAAACCACTTCCAAATAATTGAAAAATTAAGCTACTTAGGTATACGTATAATACATTAAGGAACTACCCTTTTTTCAAGACCTTTCCTTGAAAATCAAGGTTCTCGAAAACTAAAAGAAATGTTTTTCTTTTAAAACTGATTTCGAGTAAAACAAAACTTATTTTGGAATTTCTTACATTAAAAGAAAAACATTAATTTATATTATTGGAAAAAATTTTTTCTGGAGATTGGGTGACATAGAGAAAGCGCACAGAAACTGGTAAGACTTACTTTTACCGAAAATTGCACTGTAAAAAATTATAACATGATAGCAGTTTGGTTACTCTTTTTTTAAAGGGCAAGGCTCTTCTGGTCGAAATGTTTCAAGAAAATTATTACCGCCATGGTTGCACACGGTTAAGATTTCCCCACGGAAAACCATAAATAAATAAAAACTAGTTTAGTACGGTACAAACGGAAAACAAGCCTTGCATGCCAGATCTTGGAAAAGTACATCCCTAGTCTAGGTTCCAGTAGAAGTAGTATTTTCTTGCAATGGTAATTCAGTTGCTTGGAGAAGGGAAAATCCAAGTTGTATTAGGCAAATAGGCCATT
Organism: Artemia sp. Kazakhstan ARC1039; assembly: GCA_029168905.1. NCBI lineage: Eukaryota > Metazoa > Arthropoda > Branchiopoda > Anostraca > Artemiidae > Artemia > Artemia sp. Kazakhstan ARC1039. Next base: position 42,796 of record JAQQPU010006192.1, on the reverse strand, counting down.
TTTCTGCATTCTTTTTACACAGCAGCAATAGCTATGCAAATATTATTGAGATTTATTTTGAATTTGCACTGAAGAGGCATTTTCCCCTCTGAAATTAAACCAGTCTGGAGATTTGTCAGTTGATTGCTTGTTGATCCAATTCACATATATTACCTGTCATGGTAATATATGTGTAAACCTTTAAGTAGAGCCAGTGAATTCGAAAGTATTTCTTTTTGGCATGGTCTTGGGACTCATCTGACAATAACTTGGCAGTATGTTTTACATTTTTTTTTCTGGGAATCCGATTTGCAGCGGTTGCTAGCAACCTTTTAAGAAACGATCACTTCCAATGTTAAGAAATATAAAAACCCATAACTCCAAAAAAAACTCCAAAACAAAAAGTACACCATTAGAACTGCCTTGTCTGACACCCATATATAGAAAACTTTCTGTCCCTTTGTTTTTATATTAAGGATCGAACTTTAGCCCAAAGTAATTAAAACTAATGACGCCAGTAGTCTACTGGTGTCATTAGTTTTTGTCTCAGAGACGAACTATTTATCTCTCTTATCCATTTCGTGTATTCATTGAATATATTATGATATTACCTTGTGATAGTGAAAGGGTTAAAGCAACGATAGGAAGCATCTGGGACTGAGGTTAAATCCCGCTTTTAGCAAGGATAACGTTTTGGAAAACAAATATGAGTATTGAAAATTTCAACATATTTATAGAAAATAAAGTACAAAGGACACAGTTATTTTCTTGCCACACGGGGAATTGAACCTGCCAACCTTCGATCAGGATTTAAAACAGCTTTATCCAACGATCCGGGTTGCAGCGGTAGCTAGCAACCTAGTAAGAGACGATCACGTCCAATGTCAAGAAATATAAACACCCATAACTCCTAAAAAAAGTCAGATCAAAACAAAAAGTACACCATTTCATTTTAAAGGAAATTAATTGGGTTAAAAACCTTTTGTAACTAAAACAAATTATTTTTAAAACAGGATAAATTTTTCCTCTAAAAACTGCATTTTTGATGTCTCTTCATACTGTTGTCTTTTTAAAGATATTTGATTTTTGAAGCAATCAAACAGTTCGGGGTAAAGTTACATTAAAACTTTATATTCCATAGATAGCTTGGCACTGGAGCATCGTAGAGAGTTTTACAATAACTCATTTTAAAGGAAATTAATGGGATTGAAAAACAATCCAGGTTGCAGTGGTAGCTAGAAACCTAGTAAGAGACGATCACGTCCAAGGTTCAGAAATAAAAAATCCCATAACTCCTAGAAAAAGTCAGATCAAAACAAAAAGTACACTATTAGAACCGCCATGTCTGAAACCCCTGTATAGGAAACTTTCTGTCATTTGGCTTGAACAGCAAGGGAAATATATTGGCTTGAAAATCAAGAAAAGTGGCAGCCACTACAGCGTTGTGCCTAAACAGCATCTTTTTTTCTTTCTTCTTTCTTTTCCACAGATAGCTTGGCACTGGAACATCGTAGAGAGTTGTTCAATGGCTCATTTCAAAGTTAATTAATTGGGTTAAAAATCTTTTGTAACTAAAACAAATTATTTTTAAGAGAATAATTTTTTCCACTAAAAACTGCATTTTGTATGTCTTTTCATACTGCTGTCTTTTCAAATATTTGATTTTTGAAGCAATCAAACAGTTCGTGGTAAAGTTATATTAAAACTTTATATTCCATAGATAGCTTGGCACTGGAAAATCGTAGAGAGTCGTTCAATAACTCATTTTAAAGGAAATTAATGGGGTTAAAAACTTTTTGTAATTCAAACAAATTATTTTAAAATAGAATCATTTTTTTATTATAATAAAGAACAAACTCCTGCCTATACTAAATTGTATAGGCAACTTAACTATAGTTCTGAAGCGGTAGGTAGAAATCTTGTAAGAGACGAATACGTCCTATACTAAAAAATATAATAACCCATAACTCCTAAAAATAGAGTCAGATCAAAGCAAGAAGTATACTATTAGAGCCGCCTTGTCCAAAACCCCTATATAAGAAACTTACCTTTCCCTGTCTTGAAAAACAATTATATTAAAGAACGAACTATAGCCTATAGTAATTGAACTCTCCGGGTTGCAGCGGTAGCTAGCAACCTAGTAAGAGATGATCACGTCCAATATATTAAAAGACGATCATTGGGATACCAAACCATTGCATGCATTGGACTTTGTTAGCTAATTGATTGTTTGAGGTTCGTCTCTTACTATTTCAAAGAAGAAAAGGCCGTAGGCTTTTTCTTGTTTGTAATCATTATAGTGAATACAGTAAGGACCGAAGTCTATCTCACAGTAACTGATACAACAGGGAGAAGAAAAAGAGGTCTGTGGTATTATATGACGTCATACGAGGTTTTAGTTGATTTTAAATAAATCTGAACAGCTTTCCAGGTTGCAGCGGTAGCTAGGAACCTAGTAAGAGATAATTATAGTAAAGAACAAACCTTAGCCCATAGTAACATTATATTAAAGGACGATCATTAGAAGAACAAACCATTGCATACATTAGGCTTAGTTAGCTGCCTTATTCTTTGAGAGTCGTCTCTTACTAATCAAAGAAGAAAAAGCCGTAGGCTTCTTCCTGTTTGTAATCAGGGTTTACATAATCGGGTTGTCAAACAGTTGTGGTAACAAACTGTATATTAAGATTGACTCGTGTCAATAGCAATTACAATAATTATATTAAAGAAAGAACTATAGCCAATAGAAATTAAATTGTTTAAATGCAAAATTATATACATGGTGATACAAAATTCGCATATCTTTAAACTAGATAAAGAAAAGTTTGCTTGAACATCTAGAAAAGTAGCAGCTACTGTAGCATTCTGCCTAAACGGCAACTTTTTTTCCACGGATTAATTAAAAAAAAACTTTCCGAAAAATATGTTTCAGAGAAAAGTAAAGGCCATTTTAAACTTAAGCTCAGCAGATACAAGTACCTTTCAAAATTCAAACTCAAAACGGCCAGAAATTACTATTAAAGAATAAATGAAACACAAAACGAACAGAAATTAAATAAACAATCATAGCAAAAACATACAACAAGTAATAATATAAATGAATAAATAGATCTTAAAGCAAGTATTGCTTAGATTTAATATGAATATCAAGCTTAAAAAAAAAAAAAAAATTTTCCTATTGAAGTATAAATGAAACTTAAAAGGAACAGAAACTAAGTAAACAATCAATGCAAACAATTATACAATAGATATTGATGTAAATTAATAAATAAATCTTAAAACGAGTGAAACTTAAATTGAATATGCAAATCAAGCTTGAAAAGAACAAAAATCACCACAAACAAGAGTTTAGGTATGACCTCCTTCTCTCACTGTAAAAGTCTAAGCCTACTGCGTCATTGGCCGTTTACTGAACACCAATTTTATGACAAATATTGTCTTTTGTGCTTAATATTGAAAATAAACATTAGAATTATAGTAAAATTTTGAACTGATGGGCTTTCAGCAATTAATATCATTATACACAAAATACTCAGTTTAATTTACTAGCTCTTTTTAAAGTTGTTAAAGACGAATATAGTTTCCCTACGAACAAGTGTTTGGATACTGCCTTCTTTCCTAACTGTAAATAAAAAGCAAAAGCTTACTGCGTCATTGGCATTTAACTTAAAACGGATTATATTACAAATATTTTCTTTTCCAGTTCTTACAGTATTGAAAATAAAAATTTAATTACAATGAAATAAATTCTTGAACTGATGGATCTTTCAACAATTAATATCATTATACATCAAATATTCAATTTGATGTTGTTTTCACTTTCCAAGACTGTTCAAGACGCATATAGTTTTCAGTAAAGCGCAAATGATGCAGTAGGTTTTAGAATTTTACAGTGAGAGAAGGAGGTCATACCCAAACTCTTGTTTGTGGTGATTTTTATTCGTTTCAAGCTTGATTTGCATATTCAGTTTCCGTTTCACTTGTTTTAAGATTTATTTATTAATTTACATTAATATCTATTGTATGTTTGTTTGCATTGATTGCTTATTTAATTTCTCTTCGTCTTAAGTTTCATTTATGCTTCAATAGGAAAATACTTTTTTTCGTTTTAAGCTTAATATTCATATTCAATCTAAGAATTACTCGCTTTAAGATCTATTTATTCAGTTATATTATTACTTTTTGTATGTTTTTGCTATGATTGTTTATTTAATTTCTGTTCGTTTTGGGTTTCATTTATTCTTTAATGGTAATTTCTGGTCGTTTTGAGTTTGAATTTTGAAAGGTATTTGCATCTGCTGAGCTTAAGTTTAAAATGGCCTTTACTTTTCTTTGAAAACCTCGTTTTTCGGAATTTTTTTTTTTTTAATTAATTTTGTTCGTTTTTTATTTCAAAAAAATTAAAGTTTTAAAAAATTCCTTATTTTAAAATATAATTAAAAAAAATCAGATATTCATCAAAGTATCAAAACTGATATCAAAGTAACAATTTCAAAGTGAAAAAATTGGTTTGTGTCAACCTCAGAGTTTTTATTATCTGATGTTTCAACTATTTAAAAAAAATTGCTATCTTAAAAATTTTTATCGGATGGTTTTGGGGAAAAATAACGTTTGGGGACAAGATTAAGCTTCGTTCTCTTTTGATTCTTTAAATCTGAACAAGAACTTTTTATTTTCCATCAAATGAGCCCTCTCTGAAGTTTATACGAGCATCGCTTCTATAAGAACCATACATATCCCCAAGTATAACTTAAAACGCCTATCCCTGGACCCTGGGGGGTTATGTCGACCCTGGAGTTTTAATATCTGATGCTTGAACTATTTTTAATAAAATAGTCACCTGAATTACATTAAGGATCAATACTGTAAAATAGTAATATAAAGCTCAGACATACTTTAGCTTATCCGGGTTTCAGCGGTAGCTAGCATCTGGGTTGCAGCGGTAGCTAGCAACCTAGTTTCATAGGCAGGTGATTGTGCAAATGAATGAATTTGCATTGTCAGTTTAATATACATATACTGATATTTAGTAATCAAAATGTTAATATTAATTTGATTATTAAAGTTATAAAAGTAAAAACATTTACATTTTTTCAGTAAAGTGCAAATTTTGTTCTTGTCTTGGGAAGGCATAGGGGTTTTGCGCCCAACTTAGGTTAATTTCTGCTCGTTTTGAGTTTGACTCGGTTAATTACTGTAATTTCTGTTCGTTTTGGGTTTTATTTATTTATTGATGCTGATTTGTGATAGTTTCGCGCTTGGTAGATTGTCTGATTTTATTTTTGCTAATTTTTTGTTTAATGGAGTTCTTTACTTTTCTTTGAAAAACTTATTTTGTGGATGAGCCCTCAAAATAAAGGATTGACATAGCTCATCATAAAATGTGTCATTCAAGAGGATCTTATGTAGTAGTTATTAATAAAAATTTTGTTTAGACTTTAAAAAGACAAATGTGTAAAAATTGCCTTCGGAAGGAATTGAACCTGTGACCTTTGGAGCAGAATTGCAACACACTATCCACTGCAACGCGTAGGCTTCCAAGGACACAATTTTAAAATAGTTTATGTTTTATATTAAAAGATGATCATTAGGATACCAAACCATTGCATATATTGGACTTAGTTAGCTGCCTTATTCTTTGAGGTTCGTCTCATACAATTTCAAATAAGAAAAAGCCGTAGAATTTTTCCTTTTTGTAATCAGGTTTATTATCCAAGAGTTCGTGGTAAAGAACTGTATAGTAAGAGCAACTCGTCTCAATAGTAACTGAAACTTTAATAACGGAAATTTTACATTTTTATGATGATTTTAAATATGTAATAACCTAAAGAAAGAAAAACGAGCAAAAATGGGGTTTTTATAGGCCAAATGAAGATACTGAAAAAACGAAGCGAATATTTCGAGAGGACAAACGCCTCTCTTCTTCAGCGCGAAACGAAACGATGTATCAATAAAAGCCAAAAATTAAAAGAATTAAAACCAAATACCTAACAACCATAAAAGCGAGTTATTCGCCAATATCCGCGATTTGCACAAAATTCAAAAAATATGATCTGCCATCGACGGATACTAGCGAACAACTGAACAAAAGAAAGGAATCAATTCATTCACTCGGCAAACAAAACAAACCAGCAATTAAATAAGTTGGAAAACTATGTCATTTGATTTTGGATTTTAATTAAGGCATTTCTTGCAGACACCCTTTGAGACCTAAGGGGTTGTTCACGTGTTTGATTAGATGACTGAGAAAGTGGTTCAAGGTTTATTTCAGGGATCACTAAAGTATCGGCTTCTCTTTTGAGAAAACCGAAATATGACTCATTTATTCTTAAATCACCGGAATATCTGTTTAAAGCTAGACCTAAATGTTGGTATTTATAAATTTCAACAGCTTCTCTGTAGTGCTGGACAATACCCTTATCATTCGAATACCTTGAACCACTTTCTCAGTCATCTAATCAAACACGTGAACAACCCCTTAGGTCTCAAAGGGTGTCTGCAAGAAATGCCTTAATTAAAATCCAAAATCAAATGACATAGTTTTCCAACTTATTTAATTGCTGGTTCGTTTTGTTTGCCGAGTGAATGAATTGATTCCTTTCTTTTGTTCAGTTGTTCGCTAGTATCCGTCGATGGCAGATCATATTTTTTGGATTTTGTGCAAATCGCGGATATTGGCGAATAACTCGCTTTTATGGTTGTTAGGTATTTGGTTTTAATTCTTTTAATTTTTGGCTTTTATTGATACATCGTTTCGTTTCGCGCTGAAGAAGAGAGGCGTTTGTCCTCTCGAAATATTCGCTTCGTTTTTTCAGTATCTTCATTTGGCCTATAAAAACCCCATTTTTGCTCGTTTTTCTTTCTTTATGTGATGTCAGGCCAATGTGGTTTAAGAAATTATGTAATAACCATATATGACGCAACGAGTGATTAGGTTAAAATTGATAAAATCAATTTTTATTTTATTTTAGCTTTAGTTCAGAATCGATAAAGTTATAAACTACAAAATTGTTTATGGTATCTGTGCAATAATTTTAATCTTGTAATTTAAACTGGAAAAATACCTGAAAATTTTAAAATTAGTTTTATTTTTGTTAGGTTTTTGTTACTTGATACGTTACTTAAAAACAAAGTGTTAGATGAAATTTAACTCAATAAGAAAATTATTAATTGTTATGGTTTCACAATTACATTAAAATACGATCATTGGAACAACAAACCATTGCACACATCGGACTTAGTTAGCTACTTGATTGTTTGAGATTTGTCTCTTACTATATCAAAGAAGAAAAAGCCGTAGACTTTTTCCTTTTTGTAATTATCCGTGTTGCATCGGGAGCTAGCAACCAAGGAAGAGACGATCACGTCCAATGTTAAGAAATATAAAACCCCATAACTCCTAAAAAAAAGAGTCAGATCAAAACAAGAAGTACACCACTAGAACCACCTTGTCCGAAACTCCTGTCCCTTGGTGAGATTATATGAAACTTTTTATATGAAACTTTCTGTCCCTTGGTGAGAACAGCAAGGGAAATATATTTGCTTAAAAGTAAAGAATAGTTGCAGCTACTACAGTATTCTGCCTAAACTGCATTTTTTTTTCTTCTTTATTTTCTTCCACAGATACTTTGGCACTGGAACATCGTTGAGAGTTGTTCAATGGCTCATTGTAAAGGAAATTAATGGGGTTAAAAACTTTTTGTAATTAAAACAAATAGTTTTTAAAATAGAACGAATTTCTCTATGAAAAACTGCATATTTCATCTTAAAGATTGGTCAATGACGTCATAATCAGAAATTGTAGCAAGGTCGTCTCTTACTTATTCCAATTATGAAAAAGCCATAGGTTTTTTCCTGTTTATAATTTCACATCAAACAAAGAGCATCTATATTAGAGAGCAACAAGCTTAAGTTCATTACATTTTTTGTCTTTCTGTCTATTTTGTTTATAAAGTGAATATAACAGATTGAAAAGGTTCCTGTTTACACCTGGGTTGCAGCGGTAGCTAGCAACCTAGTAAGAGAAGATCGCGCCCCATAGTAAAAACTAAAGTAACCCATAACTCCTGGAAAAAGATTCAGATCAAAACAAGAAGTATACTATTAGAACCGCCTTGTCCAAAACCACTATATAGCAAACTTACCGTCCCTTGGCTTGAATAAATAACAAGAAAAATAGGTTGGCTTGAAAGTCAAGGAAATTGAATTTAAGTATTTGAGGAGGACACTCCCCCAAAACAATCGGGGCAAGGGTTTTAAGTTATGCCCTAAGGGCATATAAGAACGATGTTGGCACAACGTACTCTGTATTATTTTTTTCCTTTAGAGTAGGGCATTTCATATGGAAGGAGTCGTCGTAGAAACTTCAAAACGGGCTCATTCGTTTAGAAATTGAGGGTTCGAGTGCCCTTTTTAATAGTCGAAAGTGATTGGAGGGCAACTAGCCCCCACACCCATCATTCCCCCCAAACACATCCAATCAAAATTTTGAGATAGCCATTTTGTTCAGCATAGCTGATTTCCAGATAGAAAATATGTTTTTGAGGAGGACACCACCCCAAAACCCTCAAAGCAAGGGTTTTAAGTTATGCCCTGGGGCCGTATAAGGTTTTTATAAAAGGCATTGTCGTAGAAACTTCAAAACAGGCTCATTCGATTGGAAATTCGAAGGGCTAGTACCCTATTTAATAGTCAAAAGTGATTGGAGGGCAACTAGCCCCCCCCACGCCCGTCATTTCCCCAGACACATCCAATAAAAATTCTTAGATAGCCATTTTGTCAAGCGTAGTTGATTTGCCGATAAAAAATTTGTTTTTGAGGAGGACACTCCCCCACAACCCTCAGGGCAAGGGTTTTAAGTTATGCCCTTGGGGCATATAAGGTTTTTATAGACGGCGTTGTCGTTGAAACTTAAAAAAAGGCTCATTCGATTGGAAATTCAAAGGGATAGTGCCCTTTTTAATAGTTGAAAGTGATTGGATGGCAACTAGGCCCCCCACGTCCATCATTTCCCCAAACACATCCAATCAAAATTTTGAGATAGCCATTTTGTTCAGCGTAGTTGATTTCCAGGTAGAAGATAAATTTTTTAGGAGGACCCTCCCCCACAACCCTTTGGGCAAGCGTTTTAAGGTATGCCCTGAGGGCCTATAAGAACGATGTTGGCACAATTTACTAATTTTTTTCCTTCTTTAGAGCTGGACACTTCATATGGAAGAGGTCGTCGTAGAAACTTCAAAAGGGGCTCATTCAATTGGAAATTGAGAGTTCTAGTTCCCTTTTTAATAGTCGAAAGTGATTGGAGGGCAACTAGCCCCCCCCCCACCTATCATTCCCCCAGACACATCCAATCAAAAATTTGAGATAGCCATTTTGTTCAGCGTAGTTGATTTACAGATAGAGAATATGTTTTTGAGGAGGAAACTCACCCACAACTCTCAGGGCAAGGGTTTTAAGTTATGCCCTGGGGGCATATAAGGTTTATATAGAAAGTTGTTGTATAAATCATTGGCAGCACGATCGCGCTGTCTAAGTAAAGAACGCAGACACTCGAGAACGAGACAAGAAACGGGGACTAAGTAAAGAGGAGGACACTCCCCCACAACCCTCAAGGCAAGGGTTTTAAATTATGGCCTGGGGGCATATAAGAACGATGTTGGCACAATGTATTATTTATTAAATTTTTCCTTTAGAGCAGGGGACTTCGTATCCAAGAAGTTGTTCTAAAAACTTCGAAAAGCGCTCATTCAATTGGAAATTCGAGTGCCTTGTGCCCTTTTTTTAGTCGAAAGTGATTGGAAGGTGACTAACATACGCTCTCACGCCCACCATTTCCCCAACCACATCAAATCAAAATTTTGGAGATAGCCATGTTGTTTAACGTAGTTGAAAGTTCTGGAAATTTGGTCTTAGAGGATGACAACCAGCCTAACAGACCTTAGGATAAGTGTTATAATTCATGCCCTGGGGGTATATAAGGTGTTTATAGAAAGCGTTGTCGTTTCCAAAAGGGCTCATTCGATTAGAAATTGAAAGGCCTAGTGTCCTTCTTAATAGTCGAAAGTGATTGGAAGGCTTGACATTTTTATAGTTAAGATCGAAGTGGGTATAATGTATTTTATTTTGTTGTTGTTGTTGTTGTTGTTTAGACCAGGGCACTTCGTATCGAAGGAGTGGTCGTGGGAACTTCGAAAAGGGCTCATTCGATTGAAAATAGAAAGGGCTGATGCCCTTTTTAATTGTCGAAAGTGATTTGAGGGCAACTAATCCCCTTTTCACTCCCAAGCTCCCACACCCACCATCCCACACCAGCCTCCCATTTCTGCTCTATAAATCTAGCCAAATCAAAATAGCATAAGTGTATCCAAGCTATCAAAGAAAGTAAACAGATTTTTTTTGCGAATGGTATCAAGTTTTCCATTTCAGGTCAACTAGAGGAGGTATGAAATTAAATTAAACAGTACTATTTGTGTCTTAATTTTTAAAAGGGTGTATGTTGTTAAAAATTGCTGAAAATTTTTCTCCAGCATACAAATAGCAGGCCAAACTATAAAGTCTTAAAAAATGAAAAGATTTAAAGTATTATTTTCTTTTTCTCTGAAAAGACTATGTCAATATAAAAAGAACAGAAATTAATTTAAACAACTTTCCACACAATAAGTTATTCAAAGAAAAGTAAAGAACTCCATTAAACAAAAAATGAGCAAAAGTAAAATCAAATAATCTACCAAGCGTGAAACTACCACAAATCTGCATCGATAAATAAATGAAACCCAAAACGAACAGAAATTACAATAATTAACCGAGTCAAACTCAAAACGAGCAGAAATTAACATAAGTTGGGTGCAAAACCCCTATGCCTTCTCAAGGCAGAAAAAAATTTGCACTTTACTGAAAAAATACAAATGAATTTGCATTGTCAGTTTAATTTACATATACTGATATTTAGTAATCAAAATGTTAATATTATTTGATTTATTAAAGTTATAAAAGTAAGAAAATTTATATTTTTTCAGTTAAGTGCAAATTTTGTTCTTGTCTTGGGAAGGCAGAGGGGTTTTGCGCCCAACTTATGTTAATTTCTGCTCGTTTTGAGTTTGACTCGGTTAATTATTGTAATATCTGTTCGTTTTGGGCTTCATTTATTTATTGATGCTGATTTGTGATAGTTTCACGCTTGGTAGATTCTTTGATTTTATTTTTGCTCATTTTTTGTTTAATGGAGTTCTTTACTTGTCTTTGAAAAACTTATTTTGTGGAAAGTTTTTTAAATTAATTACATAAAGGATTGACATAGTTCATCATAAAATGTGTCATTCAAGAGGATCTTATGTAGTAGTTAATAAAAAAAAATTTGTTTAGACTTTAAAAAGACAAATGCATAAAAATTGCCTTCGGCAGGAATTGAACCTGTGCCCTTTGGAGCAGAATTGCAACACACTATCCACTGCAACGCGTAGGCTTTCAAGGACACAATTTTAAAATAGTTTATGTTTTAAATCAAAATTGATCATTAGGATACCAAACCATTGTATATATTGGACTTAGTTAGCTGCCTTATTCTTTGAGGTTCGTCTCATACAATTTCAAGTAAGAGAAAGTTTTAGGGTTTTTCCTGTTTGTACTCAGGTTTATTATCTAACAGTTCATGGTAAAGAACTGCATAGTAAGAGCGACTAGTCTCAATAGTAACCGAAACTTTAAAAACAGAAATTTTACATTTTTATGATGATTTTGAATATGTAATAACCCTATATGACGCAATGAGTGATTACGTTAAATTTGATAATATGAATTTTCATTTTATTTTAGTTCAGAATTGATAAAGTTATAAACTGCAAAATTATTTATGGTATCTGAGCAATAATTTTAATCTTGTAATTTAAACTTGAAAAATACCTGAAAATTTTTAAATTAGTTCTATTTTTTGTTAGGTTTTTACACTTGATACGTTGCTTCAGCACAAAGTGTTAGATGAAATTTAACTCGATAAGAAAATTATTAATTGTAATGGTTTCACAATTAGATTAAAATCCGATCATTGGAACAACAAACCATTGCACACATTGGACTTAGTTAGCTACTTGATTGTTTGAGGTTTGTCTCTTACTATTTAAAAGAAGAAAAAGCCGTAGGCTTTTTCCTTTTTGTAATTATCCGTGTTGCAGCAGTAGCTAGTAACCAAGGAAGAGACGATCACGTCCAATGTTAAGAAATATAAAAACCCATATCCTAAGAAAAAGAGTCAGATCAAAACAAGAAGTACACAATTAGAACCACCTTGTCCGAAACTCCTATATATGAAACTTTCTGTCCGTTGGTGAGAAAAGCAAGGAAAATATATTTGCTTAAAAGTCAAGAATAGTTGTAGCTACTACAGCATTCTGCCTAAACTGCATCATTTTTTTCTTTTTTATTTTCTTCCGCAGATACCTTGGCACTGGAACATCGTAGAGAGTTGTTCAATGACTCATTTTAAAGTAAATTATTGGGGTTAAAAAGTTTTTGTAATTAAAAAAAATAGTATTTAAAATAGAATTGATTTTTCTATAAAAAACTGCATATTTCATGTTAAAGATTGGTCAATGACGTCATAATCAGAGGTTGTAGCAAGGTCGTCTCTTACTTATTCCAATTATGAAAAAGCCATAGGTTTTTTCCCGTTTATAATTTCACATCAAACAAAGAGCATCTATATTAGAGAACAACAAGCTTAAGTTCATTACATATTTTATCTTTCTGTCTTTTTTTGTTTATAAAGTGAATATAACAGATTGAAAAGGTTCCTGTTTACATCTGGGTTTCAGCGGTTTCCGGGTTGCAGCGGTAGCTAGCAACCTAGTAAGAGACGATCGTGCCCCATAGTAAAAACTAAAGTAATCCATAACTCCTGAAACAAGAATCAGATCAAAACAAGAAGTATACTATTAGAACTGCCTTGTCCAAAAACTATATAGCAAACTTACCGTCCCTTGGCATGCATAAAAAGGAAAATATGTTAGCTTGAAAATCAAGGATATTGACTTTAATCACGATATTCTCCAAAAACAGCATCTTTTTTTCTTTCCGCTTGATTTTCCTCCTCAGCTAGCTGGGCACTGGAAAATCATAGAGAGCTGTATAATGGCTCATTTTAAAGTAAATTGCTCCATCTAGTGCCTTTTGTAATTAAAAACAAAATATTTTTTAAAGTAGAATCAATTTTCTCAAAAAAATTGGCTTGAAAATCAAGAAAAGTGGCAGCTACTACGATATTCTGCATAAACGGCATCTTTTTTGGTTTCCTTTTTCCCCCTCAGCTAGCTAGGCACTGGAAAATAATAGAGAGCTGTTCAATGGCTCAGTTGAAAGGAATTTGCTACATCTAGTGCCTTTGTGATTAAAAATAAAATAGTTTTTAAAATAGAATCAATTTTTCCAGAAAAAAACGGCATTTTTATTGCCAATCTTGATGAATGCTTACTATTTTACCATCGGAGACTTATGAAAAATAAGTCACTAGGAGACTGGCTCACATTTTCTTGTCTTGACCAGTTTCATTAATAGTGTATATAAGGCAGCATCAAAATCTAAGATTATACAACAAATTAATTTACTAAAAGTTGAGGGTTTGTGCAAGAAACTAAGTTATTATTTAAAGAAGTATCAAGAAGACCCGATTGTAATAGTCAAAGCGTCATCTATGGTGATAGCAATATTAGAGTTTCTGTAGATGAAAATACATTAATAAAGTTATTTAGTGACAGCCTTGATAAGGTAGCTAACATCAGGGATGTATACCCCATAATGTATTGTGACTATTGTGAGCAAATAAAGACAAAATATCAAATGAAGCCCCTACGATCCCTTTCAAATAGGAAAGGTTTTGATGTAATGTTGGCCACGATTTTAGAACACCTCCAACAGGACATACCCGAATATGACAGAGAACAACTGATTGATTGTACAGGTTTGACAGAGGATCTCATAGATTCATTCTCTATCTGTGATGACTGTGCTGGGAAAATGCTGAAAAGTCAGGAGAATGTCCGATCATTATTAACTAACCTTCATATCGACTATACACCAGAATGTATAAAGTATCTAAATAAGTTTGAAATGGCGATGATTCGATTTGTAATGCCTTGTCTTACGATCATCAGATTAGAGCAAGTAACTGCGTTGAAGAGACCTAGAACAGGACGTGTTGACGCTCTTGAGGGTAGAATAGTATATCTACCTCTTGATGTGAAAGTAAATGTAGATATTCAGCCTGAAAAACTTGTTAACATTAATAGTTTTGTAATCATTGTCAATGGCCAGCCTGCTTAAAACAAGAATGTTTGGACTTCACTTATAGATTTGAGAAATGTCCATGAAGCACTGTCGTGTTTAAGAGACAACAACAGTCTCTATAAAACAATAAACGCATACAACTTAAAAGATTTAAATAAAATACTTTAAACGCGTCTTGCCGGAAAAGCGATTGGTGTTGATAATTTACCTGAAGTAGCGTAAGCTGCAATCCTTCAGATACTGACAGAAAGCGCAAAATCTGCGTTTGTTGAACATTTTTCTGTCCAGCCACTCAATTCAGCGGTTCCAAAAGGTTTTTTAGAAGATTTTAAGCAAATGAAATATCTTAGTGCTGACCAATTTCAAATCAACAAATTAAAAGGTGAAAGCAAAGACTTATTTCAGGAAGAACTTGATCTAAAAGTGTTTCCAAATCTTTTCCCGAGGGAAAAATATGGCATGCGTGACAAGGCAAGACCTTCTCGGATTAGGAATGCAGAATATGTTAAACCAAGGCTTCTTAGCAGACATACTAAGTTTATCTTGACAAACAGTTTCCTTTTCACAGCTTCCAATTGCAACAACTTTCTTACTTGTGTAATAGTGTCGGTCATATGTTGTGAACTTTGAAACCAAATCAAAACGCTCGTCAATTTATAGAGAGGCTTCATTCCCGTGATGGACAGATGGAAGCGACTTTGTTTTCTGTTCAGTCAAATATTTGAGGATCTCAGCAGTATTTTCAATCTGTTTCCCATAAAGTAAAGTCAATAATTGAGCAATTGAGCCCACCGAATTTATTCCTGACAGCTTCATGTTTTGTTTTTTGCTAGGCTCTAACTACTCGTTTGCGTTATTTCTCCTCAGCTAGCTCGGCACTCGAAAATAATAGAGAGCTAGCTGTTTAATGGCTTATTTGAAAGGAAATTAACTTATTTAAAAGTTTTTCATGATTAAAACAAATATTTTCAAAAACAAAATCATGTTTTAAGAAAAATAGTATTTTTTAATTGCTTCGTGTTAGCAAATGTTATTAAAATCTGCTTGCCTCCTGGAGCAAAACTTATTTTGGCTTGACTCAAAAAGTGCATATCTCTATATTTCATTTTTGGAATATTTTTTGATAATTTTTTTAAATTTTAGTTCTAAGTTCGAGATCGCTGAATCCATTATGTAAACTGCAAAAATATTTATGGTGTCTGACTAATAATTTTAGTTTTTTAATTAAAACTACAAAAATACCTGAAAACTTTTAAATTAGTTTCGCTTATTACGTCATTTAAGAAGTAATAAGTGAATGCAATATTTATATACGTTTATCTGTCGACAAGATAATTTTTATTTACTTTAGTTCTCAGTGCAGGATTTTCAAATTTATTAAGCAAACTACAAAAATATTTATGGTGTATAAGCAATAACTTAAATTTTTTAATTCGAACTAGAAAAATACTAGAAAATTTGAAAATAGAAAAATACAGGAAACTTTTAATTAGTTTCACGTATTACGTCATAAAGATATTATAAGTGAATGCAATATTTACACACGCTTTTCTTTCAACAAGATAATTTTCTTTAGTTTGTCAGTTCAGAATCGCTAAAGTTTATTATTTAAACTGAAAAATACTTATGGTGTCTGCTCAAAAATTTTAATTTTTTAATTAAAACTAGAAAAATACTAAAAAATTTCAAAATGAGTTTCACCTGTTACGTCATATAAGACGAAATAAGTGAATGCAGTATTTACACAAGTTTTCTTTGGAAAAGATAATTTTATTTTAGTTCTCAGTTTAGGATCGCTAAAGTTATTATATAAACTGCAAAAATATTTATGGTGTCAGAGCAGTGGTTTTAATTTTTTAATTAAAACTAGAATAATACCTTAAAATTGGTGTCTGACTAATAATTTTAGTTTTTTAATTAAAACTACAAAAATACCTGAAAACTTTTAAATTAGTTTCACTTATCACGTCATTTAAGAAGTAATAAGTGAATGCAATATTTATATACGTTTATCTGTCGACAAGATAATTTTAATTTACTTTAGTTCTCAGTTCAAGATTTCTAAAGGTATTATGTAAACTACAAAAATATTTTTGGTGTATAAGCAATAATTTTAATTTCTTAATTCGAACTAGAAAAATACTAGAAAATTTCAAAATTAGTTTGATTTTCGTTTCGATTCAATGAACTCGTTACGTCATTTTAATTGAGCTTTTAAGATATTATTATTATTTAAATTTCTAGTTAGAAATATGGTGCGCAAAATTGTTATGATTAGGCATGGTGAAAGCTCATGGAACAAAGAAAACAAATTTTGTGGCTGTTTTGACTCTCCCTTAACTGAAAAGGGCATTCAGGAAGCCCATGCTGCTGGCCAGACTTTGAAAAAAAGGTTACCAATTTGATGCTGCTCATACATCAGTTTTGACAAGAGCCCAACATACTTTGAAAGTCATTGTTAAAGAAATTGAAAGTCATTCTTAAAGAAATCATCATCAGACATTTGGATCAAATGTCTGATGATGCTATTATGGGAATAAACTTGCCCACTGGAATACCTTTCGCTTATAAACTTAATGACAGTTTGAAACTGATTAAATCTATGCAATTTCCTGGTGATGAAGAAACCGGGTACAAAGCTATGGAAGCTGTTGCTAATCAAGGAAAACCCAAATAAACCCTAGTGTTTGTCGTCGATTTGTCTTTTTTTGTCGAGTCTATCTTCGTGTCTGAAAAAGATAATTATGCTTTTAGAGTAAATTTATTTTAGTATTGAGCAATTGTTGTCGTACCTTTCTAGTCCTGTTGCTTTGGGATTCGAGTAGAGTTGTATGTCAAAGAACCAAGAGCTCCCCCCCCCCATTCACGAATAGTAAGGGTTGCAGCAGTAGCTAGCAACTTAGTAAGAGACGATCATCCCTAAGAGTAGAAACTAAAATAACGCATAACTCCTAAGAATAGATGCAGATCAGAACAAGAAGTACACTATTTGAACCGCCTTGTCCGAAAATCTTATATAGCAGCCCTATGGATTATTCTTATAATCTTTATTATTTTAGCTAGGAGATAACTAAAGCGAGTTTCAATTTAAATTTTTAATTTTATTATAATAAAGAACGAATATAAAGTTATTATAAAAGGCATTTCGATATAGTTATATAAAGGATTTATATAGTTCATTATAATATAGAATAATTATAACTGCAAAAATATATATGGTTTCCAAGCAATAATTTGAATCTTTTAATTCAAACTAGAAAAATCTTTAAAATCTTAAAATTGGTTTTATTTTTTGTTAGGTCCTTACTACCCGACTCAGGATTTAATGTGTATTTCCAGACAAAAAAATTCACTTTTTTTATTTTATTTTTCAGTTCAGAATCGCTACACTCATTATGTAGACTGCAAAAATATTAATGGTATTTGAGCAGTAATTATAATCTATTAATTAAAACTAGAAAAACACCTGAACATTTTAAAATTAGTTTTAATTTTTCTTAGGTTCTTGCTACTCAACGCGTGACTTAAGTAATAACTGAACGGAATTGAATATAGAATGATAATCAAAACAAATTAAGGAAATACCAAGGTATACCAAGAGCACGCTAGTTTTGCTTAGTTGCCCAACGAAGGTATGGCAAAAGGGACCATTATCGAAGAGTTCAATGGAAAAAAATTGCTAGTAAAAAGTGAATCCGGCAAAGTAAAAAGAAATACCTGTGAAAGATGTTAAAGGGCTGCCGTTCCTTTGTAACCCTGACTTTCTTGTTGGCACAAACAATCTTACTGGACTCTCGTACCTCCATGAGCCAGCGATTCTTAATTCCCTAAAACAAAGATTCATAAATGACAATATCATTTTTACTAGGTGTGGAATAATTTCGATCGCAATAAATCCGTATAGAGTTGAGCATTTACTACGACTCCCCATTCAGGCTTACCACTATGATAGAAGTCATGACAAACATCTTGATCACCATGTATATGTGGCTAAAGAAGCCTGCACGCAACTCAAAAGAGACTCCCAGGACCAGAGGTTAATAGTGTCTAGTGAATCTGGTGCGGGTGAAACTGTATATGTTAAATATACAATTAGGATTTTTGTCACCACTGGAGGCTCTTCAGCTGAAAAACAAATAGGAAATAAATTGCTTATTCCAATTCCTGTTATGGAGACTTTGGGTAATGCAAAGACGGCTCGAAATGACAATTCGTCACGCTTTGGAAATTTTATTCAAGTTGATTTTTATTCTGCGTATACTATTGCAGGAGCGCACATAAGGACGTATCTACTAGAAAAGAGTCGAGTTGTATATCAGGCTCACACAGTAGGAAACAAACACATTTTTTACCAGTTGTGCGTAGCTACTAATCTTTCAGAGTTGTCTGGTCTAAAGTTAGGACCTGCGAAATCGTTTCATTATACAAACCAGGGTGAAAAACCTGTGATTGATAGTTTTAACGACTTGGAAGAGTTCAATCAAACAAGAAAGGCTCTGTCAACGTTAAACTTGAAAAGTGGGGAGAAGAACTGCAGTTTCAAGATTCTATCTGGTATTCTACATCTGGGAAATATTGAAATACTCGAAGCGGAAAATGAAGAGTGCGCCACATCTGTGAAAGACAAACATTTGCATGTGTCTCTTGAACAGTTTGAAGTGAATCTAAAATAAACCTCTTGATTTCGGAAATCTCTTACTTCAAGACAGATAATAAGTGGCAAAGAAATTTTCACCAAACCACTAAAAAACTATGAAGCTGCGTTTTGTCGTGACGTTTAGCCAAGCATATTTATGTCCGACTATTTGGATGGATTGTTGATCAGATGAATAGATCATTAGCTAATGCTAGCTCAACTGAAATCCAAAGGTGTATTGGAATCCTAGATATCTGTTGATTTGAAACCTTCGAGTTAAATAGCTTAGTTCAGTGTTGTATCCATATATCGAAGGAAAAGCTGCAAAAGTAATTTAGCCACCACGTTTAGAAATTGGAACAAAAAGAAAATAGTGACGAAGAACAATAGGGAAATCTTTTTGCAAGACAGTGGAGATAATTTGAATGAATATTTCGGCCCTATGTCCAAGGCCATCCTCAGCAAGACAAAAATATATGAAAGAAAAAAAAAGACTCACAACAACATGCGACCAATAAAACCAAAAAGTAAAAATTTTTTCAAAGCAGTCCTAGCATCCTTACTTCAGCGAATTTCAACCAGGACTGATAAAAAGTAAGGTAAAACAAGGCGATTCAATGAGATGAAAGAAAAATAAATTAAAAACACGTTCTTTTTGCTAATCCAGCCTTTTTGGCAGCTAACCTCAAAGGTCTTTTTGTGACCGGTTCTGTGTTAATGTCTATCGGTTTTTTAAAATATTTTGCAAGATCATTTTTAATCAAATTTGTGTATAGAGCATTTAGTGTATATTCCTCCAAGTCCCTATTTAAGGAAATATTATTATTAATCTTAAGTCTGATTCCAATTGATTCTCGTGCTACCTGCCTTATGCCTAGGTCATTGCTAATAAGGATTCATCAAAAAGTATATTGTGGTCAGGATTTTCAAAAATATGGCTGCCTAATGCAGAATCAGATGAAACAGTGGAAATATTAGAATTTAGAGCTTTGACAATATCATCTTTATGCTGTTGTATGCGCTTCTCTAATTCTGGTGTGTTCTACCTATATAATATTTGCCACAATCGCATGGTATTTGATAGACCCCTCTTTGGCGAGTAACTGGGGTTTTATCTTTACTAGAATTTAGAAAATTTATGATTCTAAAATTATTTGTGAATACTACATACAGATTATTTTTTGTACAAACTTTTTTAAGATTTGTAGTGATTTTTGGGATATAGGGGATAATTTTTACCAGCAAATTAATGGCTTAGCGATGGGCGCGCCCCTCTCCAAAGTGGTATACCAAGTTTTCAAATTAGATCAAGAAGAATATGCACAGGAGGGTCTTGAGTGGAAATTCATTGGTTACAAAAACAATCAACTATTTATTGCCCTAATTGAGGGAAAATTAGGCATTCTAGATATTATTGATGACGTATGCACATTCTCATCAATTTCTCTACTTATTAGTTTATTCAGAGAAAAAGGTGTTTCTACCAGTACCGAACCTCAAAAAATTGCTGGTACTGTTCCACGTAAACTTAAATCATTAGTTTTGAAAGATACACAACTTGCAGCGAAATCAACCCTCTGATGGACAAAACGAACTATTGGGTCCCAATTTCCTGATTCCTTAACTCAATTAATGGAAAACCTGAATAGCATCTGTCCACATTATATAAGATGCATTAAAATAAAAGATACTAAGGTGGTATTTAAGTTTGATCCCCATAGAGTTGTGCAGCAGCTACGAGCAGTTGGTATTATTGAGACAATGCGTGTTTCTGCAACTATATTCCCGTCCTGGATGTCCCACGATCATTTTGTAAATCCATATTATCAGCTTGCTATAGGTCTACGGAAGGCCGATCAACGTAAAATATGCGAAACTATTCTACTTAATCTCAGTGACGGTTCTGATGTGTGTAAGTTTGGACAGACGAAAATATTTTGTCGTACAAGAAAGATTGCGCAAATTGGAAGAATCGTGAAAGGATCTCTTGTGGAAAAGTAGGGCTATTATTCAAAAAAGTTGGTGAGAAATCGTCAACCGTTTTCATCCAGGCTTGGCTCCGTGTACATTTTGCCTTTGCTAAGGCACTAGCTCTTCAACAAAATAAAGCTGCAATAAAAATCTAGTGCCTCATTCGTGGTTGGCTCTCTCAATGAAAGTGCAGTCGACTCCGCTCAAAGATTATATGTTTGCAAAACTATAGTCGTAGGTTTAAAGTCAAACAGGCTGAAAAAGTAACAAAGGCTCAGACAAATGAAACAATTTGTCTTGTTGTTAGAATTACGGAAACACCTAAAAACGTGAGATGAGAACAAAAACTCTCCAGGATGAGAACAAAGTAGATCAGGTCATAACTCTTCAAATGTCTAAAAGCTGAATAAGGGAGAACTAGATGACAAAATAAAAGAGGAGCTAATGACCATGGTGTACATACAGCGGCAGCAATTGAAAGATAGAGATGAGTATATATCAACAGTTGTCTTGCGATGCATGGGAAAATGCCCACTTATACTTGAAAGTACATTAGTGAAAAATTAAATTTAAGGAAAATACTATTTGTGCTATTGGGCAAACTCCAGTTCTAACTGGTATTCTACATCTTTGGTATTCTACATCTTGGTATTTTACATCAAACAGTTCAAGATTCTAACTGGTATTCTACATCTGCAAAATATTGAAATACTCCAAGCGGAAAATGAAGAATACGTCATATCTGTGAAAGACAAACATTGCATGCGTCTCTTGAACAGTTTGATGTAAATCTGAAATATGTTCCTTGATTTCAGAAATCTCTTACTTTAAGACAGATAACAAGTGACAAAGAAATTTTCAACAAACCACTAAAAAACTATGAGGCTGCGTTTTGTCGTGACTCTTTTGCCAAGAATATTTATACCCGTCTTTTGGGATGGATTTTTGCTCAGATGAATAGACCATATAGCTAATGCTAGCTCAACTGAAATCCAAAGGTGTAATGGAATTCTAGACATCTTCCAGTTAAATAGTTTCGAACTGTGTTGTATCAATTTCTCGAATGAAAAGCTACAAAACCAATTTAGCAACAAAGTTTTGCAGTTGGAACAAGAAGAATATGCACAGGAGGGTCTTGAGTGGAAATTCATTGATTACGAAGACAGTCAACCATATTGAAATCCTAGATATTCTCGATTACGAATGCACATTCTCGGCTTGCAGCGTTGAATCATCGCTACAGAATCTAGAAAAGAACTGTTCTGGGAATAAATTTTTCGAGAAACCTTAACGTTCGTTTTCTACGTTCGCCATCCAACACTTTGCTGGAAATATCGAATATCAAGTCAACGGATTTATTGAAAGAATCGAGATACCATTGATTCAGAGCAGGTAGCTATTTTTCAGCTCTCGTCAATTTCTCTACTTGTTAGTTTATTCAGAGAAAAAGGTGTTTCTACCAGTACTGAATTTCGAAAAATTGCTGGTTAAATAGCTTAAAACAGTGTTGTACCACATAAGCCTGGACCATTAGTTTTGAAAGATAAACAGCTTACAGCAAAATCAACCCCCCGATGAATAAAAGGAACTGTTTGGTCATAATTTAAAGATTCCTTAACTCAATTAATGGATAGCCTGAACAGCACCTGCCCACACTATATAAGATGCCATAAACTGAACTATAGTAAGTTGGCGTTTAATTTTTATCCCCATAGAGTTGTTCAGCAGCTAAGAGCATGTGGTATTATTGAGATACTGAGTGATTCTGCAGCTAAATTCCGGTCCAAAATTTCCCTAGATCAGTTTGTAAATCGATATTATCAGCTTACTATAGGTCTTCGGAGGGCAGACCCACTTAAAACATCTGAAACTGTTTTACTTAATCTCAGTCAAGGTTCTGATGTGTGTAAGTTTAAACAGACAAAAACATTTTGTCGCGCAGGAAAGATTGCGCAACTGGAAAAATTGGGAAAAGATTTCTTGGGGGAAAGTAGTCTTATTATTCCAAAAAGTTGGCGAGGTTATCGTCAATAAAAAATTTATGGTCAACTAAAGAAAATGACCATTTTCATCCAAGCTCGGGTCCGTGGACACTTTGCTCATGCTAAGGCACTAGCTCTTCGACAAAATAAAGCTGCAATAAAAATTCAGTGCCAAATTCGTGGTTGGCTCTCTCGACGAGAGTACAGTCGAATCCGCTCAAAGATTATACGTCAGTCGTAGCTTTTTAGTCAGACAGGAATTATTGAGAAAAAAACAGGCTGAAAAAGCAAGAGTAATTCACAAAAATGAAATGAGGTGAGATGAGAACAAAAACTCTCCCGAATGAGAACAAAGTGGATAAGGTCATGACTTTTCAGATGCCTGAGCTTATTAAGGGAGAAGTAGATGACAAACAAAAGAGGAGCTAATTATCATGGTGTACATACTGTGGCAGTAATTGAAAGATAGAGATGAGTATATATCAACAATCGTCTTAGGATGCATGGCAAAATTTCCACTTATTCTTGAAAGCACATTAGTTGAGTTGACGAATAGCATTCATTCCGTGAACAACTGCATTCTGAACGAAAAATCAACTTTTTTCTGGATTTAAACAAAAGATGTTATGCAAGTTTTTATGAACTTATTTTGCAATCGCTTAACAACTGAAGGTTGCTTATAGCAATATTACGTGAAACTTGTCTGACTTGTTTTTGGTAAGAAATTAGACATTTGATTTAGCCATAAATCAGTGCGAATATAATTAGGCAACCCGCTATTTGTAGGTAATCACTCTGCAATAGTGGTGATGGGAGGAAAGAAACCACCAAAAAAATGGTTATTTCAATACATGTGTGCCCAGTTTTGAATTTTCTGCAGCGGAACGTAACAAAAGAAAAAGATACAGTTATTAAGATTGCATCAAAATTTTTTGCAAAAGATGCGATAAAGCAGGCACAGGATGTGCGCAAAAGTGCCTTGAATTTTGATCTTCTTGAATGGCGCAGGGGTTCACATCCAAGCGCAATATTTTTGGCAGATTTCTATGATCTGTTGAGTGGTTTCTTAGCACGTAAGGAGGACCTACCCCTCTTTGTTATAGTTGATCCTTGTGATGTACCAGCTTATCCCTAAGGAACCAAGCACTATTGTAGCATCTCTTTTAAAGGAGTGCTTGAGAATGTTAAATTTTCACGTTGAAAAGCAGGAAACCTCAATGCAGCCCCAGATCCTGTAATCTGGCCGTCAGTGCCAGCTCAAGCGCAACCTTCTGTTCCTGTTGTGATAAGCAATTTTCCGATCAACTTGAATATTCCAAACCCTGTTAATCAACGAGAGTTTGTGGAAAAACTAGGTTTTGCCGATAACGTCCAGCAAATTGTCGCTATAAAAGATAAGATAATAATGCATATGTCTGACGAACAATCAGCGGCTGTTGCTGTTGCTGCAATACCGAACACGCTAAATATTCGAGCGAAGGTAGTGAGGCACAAGTATGCCGGTATTATAAGGATGGACCAAGACTATGAAGTTTCGCAAATACCTATTCGTGTTAGCAGTGTGAACAGTGCAACCAGATTCGGTAACACATCCGTAGTCCAGCTAAAATCAAGGAGGCACACTTGTGCCTCTTTAAAGAGGCAATTTATATCGAAAGATGAATGAAATGGTGCTGTTAAACACGGAATCAAGACTTAATATGGTTTATTTTGAGTTACTTTCCCGATCGAGAAACCGATGCAATGTCACAATTGTCAAGGCTTCGGTCATTTTGCTAGAAAGTATTCTAATCCAACTAAATGCAGCAAATGTGCCTGCAA
>JAQQPU010006192.1:0-17035 GCA_029168905.1 Artemia sp. Kazakhstan ARC1039 | reverse complement strand
TCCAAAGAACCGTCACAAGTTTTGGTGTAAGATCTGGGAGGATTATGTTCGCCCCAGATCTGGTTTAATTTTTAGGATCCTCAAATCGACTAAAACAGAGTACCGGAAAGCTTTACAGGTTTTCAAAAGAAGGCAAGTATCAATTCTAACTCGTGATTTCCAAAATCATCAGCAGATACTATGGAACAAAGTATCAAACTTCACTTAATCGTGATTTTCGCGTTTTAACATAAATGATGTAACTTCCTGGGAAAAACGCTTCTCGCTATTCTCTGATGGCCCCCCGTCACTGGGCACCACTTTTCAGAAGATTCTCTTACACCATTTTTCTCAACTAGATCATAGCCAAAATCTTTATTCTATCACGCCATCGTCAGTTCTTACGGTAATTCATCTCCTTAAAAAAAGGCAAAGCTCCTGGTTCTGACGGACTCCAAACAGAATATTTGATTTATGGTAGTGCGAAACTAGTTGAGCATGTGGCGCTACTTTTCCAAGCTTGTATTGCGCAGCAATTCGTACCGACTGCACTATGTGAGGGCATTGTGATGTGTGTCCCAAAAAAGAATAAGGACCCTCAATCTTGTGACTCTTATCGTCCAATTACAGTTTTGTCAGTTATTGCAAAGTTATTTGAAAAGATTGTTCTTTAAAAAATTTAGAATAGATGTGACCATAGAGATCATCAGTTTGGTTTTCGTGCGGGTCTTGGTGTTGGGAATGCACATGCAGTTTACGTGACTATTTTGGAGAGGTATGAGAGAATGAAGAGACCTTTATATGTTTGTGCAATAGATATTTCTAAAGTATTTGATTCAATCTTACACTTCCAAGCTGTTTTAGTACTTTTGAGGATTGAAAACTTTAAAATTAGTTTTATTTTTGGTTAGGTTACTGGAACTCAATACACGAATTGTTTGACCGGCACCAGTCCGGAGAAACATAAAATACAGAGATAATGAAGAGTAACGTTAAAATTATATTAAATCATCGTGAGAACATGTGAAGGACAAATATAGAAATGATCAGGGTTATCGCCTGAATACTATCAAGACTGCATCAATCCGGAGAAACATCAAACACAGATAATGAAGAGTATTGTCAGAAAAACATTAAATCGTTACTTTAAAAATATTAATTTAGAAATAATGAAGAGTATTGTCAGAAAAACATTAAATCAGTCTCTTAGAAGCAAAAAACAAATACAGGTTTGATGATTTGTATCTTAGAAATCACATTGACAAGTTTACTGTTTACAATACGTTGAAGAGACACAAAGGGATTGATTTTTCTCCCAAGGAAGAGACGATAAACATATCAAACAAATTAATCAAATTCTACAAGAATTTATATAGAAGCCGCAGGTTGAAGAAAAAACATTTTTGTCAACCTGCGTCAAACATTTTCGAGAACTTTTTTAATTTTAGTTCTCAGTTCAGGATCACTAAAGTTATTATGTAAAAAAAAAAATATATTTATCGTAGAAATCACATTGAAAATATTACTGTTTACAATATGTTTAAAAGATACAAAGGGATTGATTTTTCTTGTAAAAAACAGATGAAAAAATATCAAACAAAATAATCCAATTGTATAAGAATTTTTATAGAAGTCGTAGGTTGACGAAAAGGCATTGTCCAAAACCCCTGTATAGAAATTTTACCGTCTCTTGGCTTGGACAACAAGGAAATTATATTGGCTTGAAAATCAAGAAAAGTTGTTATAACCACGATATTCTGTATATACGGTTATAGTAAAGATCTAATTCAAGCGCGAAGGATCTGAACTATGTGGATCATTCAAATAATCTTCATTATTTTAGCTAGGAGGTAACTAAAGTGAGTTTCTTTTAAAATGTTTAATTTTTTTATAGTAAAGAACAAATATAAAGCCATTTCGGTATAGTTACATAAAGGATCTATATAGTTGAGTATAATATAGAGTAATGAAAACTGCAAAAATATTTAGGGTATCCGAGCGATAATTTGAGTCTTTTATTTGAAACTAGAAAATTACCTAAAAATTTTAAAATCAGTTCTATTTTTTGTTAGGCTCTTGCTACTCAACTTGTGACTTAAGTAATAACTGAACAGAATTGAATATACAATGAATATTCAAAACAAATTGAAACAAGAAATGCCAAGGTATACCAAGGGTGTGCTGGTTTGGCTTAGCTGCCCAACGAATGTATGGCAAAAAGGGACTATTATTGAAGAGTTCAATGGAAAACAATTGCTAGTAAAAAGTGAATCCAGCAAGGTAAAAGAAATACCTGTGAAATATTTTAAAGATCTGCCATTCCTTTTTAATCCTGACTTTCTTATTGGTACAAAAAATCCTTCTGGACTCTCGTACCTCCACGAGCCAGGGATACTTAATTCCCTAAAACAAAGATTCATAAATGATAATATCATTTATACTAGGTGTGGAATAATTTTGGTAGCAATAAATCCCTATAAACAGTTGAGCATTTACGACGACTACACCATTCAGGCTTATCACTATGATAAAATTCTTGACAAAAATCTTGATCATCATGTATTATTCTGTGGCCAAAGAAGCCTACACGCAACTCGAAAGAGACTCCCAGGACCAGAGCATCATAATGTCTGTTGAATCTGGTGCAGGAAAAACTGAATCTACTAAATATACAATTAGGTTGTTTGCCACAGCTGGAGGCTTTTCAGCTGAAAAACTAATAGAAAAGAAACTGCTTATATCAAGTCCTGTTATGGAGGCTTTTGGTAATGCAAAGACGGCTCGAAATGACAATTCGTTACGCTTCGGAAAATTCATTCAAATTGAATTTGATTCTGCGTATACTATTGTAGGGGCACACATAAGGACGTGTCTACTAGAAAAGAGTCGAGTTACATATCAGGCTCACAAAGAAAGAAACTACCATATTTTTTTATCAGTTGTGTCCAGCTGCTAATCGTTCAGATTTATCTGATCTTAAATTAGGACCAGCGAAATCGTTTCATTATACAAACCAGGGTGAACTGCCTGTGATTGATAGTTTTAAGGACTTGGAAGAGTTCAATCATACAAGAAAGGCTCTATCAACGTTAAACTTGAAAAGTGAGGAGCAGAACTGTATTTTCAAGATTCTATCTGGTATTCTACATCTGGGAAATATTGAAATACTCGAGGCACAAATTGAAGAATGCACCATATCTGTGAAAGACAAAGATTTGCACGTGTCTCTCGAACAGTTTGAAGTGAATAGAAAATATGCTCCGTGATTTCGGAAATCTCTTACTTCAAGACAGATAGTAAGTGGCAAAGAAATTTTCACCAAACCACTAAAAAACTATGAGGCTTCGTTTCGTCGTGACGCTCTAGCCAAGCATATTTAAGCCCGTCTTTTTGGATGGATTGTTGCTCAGATTAATAGATCATTAGCTAATCCTAGTTCAACTGAAATCCTAAGGTGAATTGGAATTCTAAACATCTGTGGGTTTGAAAGCTTTGAGTTAAATAGCTTCGAACAGCTTTGTATCAATTTCTCGAATGAAAAACTACAACAGCAATTTAGCCACCACGTTTTCAAATTGGAACAAGAAGAATATGCACAGGAGGGTCTTGATTTGACATTCATTAATTACGAAGACAATCAACCATGTATTGACCTTATTGATGGAAAATTAGGCATTCTAGATATTCTCGATGACGAATGCACATTCTCGGCTGGCAGCGATGAATCTTGGCTACGGAATCTAGAAAAGAATTGTTCTGGAAATAAATGTTTTGAAAAGCCTAAACGTTCGTGTTCTACTTTCGCCATCCAATACTTTGCAGGAAATATTGAATATCAAGTCAACGGATTTATTGAAAAGAACCGAAATACCATTGATCCAGGGCAGGGGGCCATTCTGCAGCTCTCGTCAATTCTTCTACTTGTTAGTTTATTCAGCGAAGAGTGTGTTTCTACTAGTACCGAACTTCGAAAAATTGAGGGAACTGTTCCACGTAAATGTCGACCATTAGTTTTGAAAGATAAACAGCTTGCAGCAAAATCAACACTCCAATGGACAAAACGAACAGTTGGGTCACAATTTAAAAATTCATTAGCTCAATTAATGGAGAGTCTGAATAGTACCTGTCCACACTATATAAGATGCATTAAACCGAACGATAGTAAGTTGGCATTTAGTTTTGATCCCCATGGAGTTGTGCAACAGCTACGAGCATGTGGTATTATTGAGACAGTGCGTGTTTCCGCAGCTAAATTCCCGTCCCGAATGAATGTTAGGAAAACTAAGTCACTAAGGCTAGGAATAAGTGAAGATGAAAATGTGACGTTGGGTAATGAAAAGATTGATCAGGTGGGCAGCTTCACTTACCTCGGTAGCATTATCAGTAAAGATGGTGGGAGTAGTGAAGATGTTAAATATAGAATAGCCAAGGCTCAGGGTGTTTTTTCACAGTTAAAAAAAAGTCTGGAAGAATAGGAAGATAAGTCTGCAAACCAAGATTAGAATATTGGAAGCTACAGTAATGACAGTGGTCAAATATGGCTCTGAAGTATGGACACTCCAAAAAGCGGATGAAGATTTGCTAGATGTTTTCCAGAGAAATTGCTTAAGGACTGTTCTGGGTACCCAGCTGACTGACCGTATTTCAAACAATAGGCTATACGAAAGATGTGGTTCAATACCGCTCTCTCGGGCTATAATGAAAGAAAAGTTGAGGTGGCTAGGGCACGTAGTGCGGATGAAGGATGAAAGATTGCTGAAGATTTTTCTTATCGGCCAACCATCTAGGGCTAAATGGAAAGCAGGTCTTCCCCGTCTGGGGTGGGAGGAAGTCATAAAGAAAGATTTAAAGGAAATGGGAACTTCATGGGCGGGTGTAAAAAGGGAGGATTTGAATAGATTGGGGTAAAGGAGGAGCGTGCGTAGCTGTGTTGGCCTCAGGCGGCTCGGTGCTGCGATGAGTTGTTAGTAGTAGTAGTAGTAGTAGTAGTATTTATGGTGTCTGAGTAATAATTTTAATTTTTTGATTAAAAGTAGGAAAACACCTGAAATTTTTAAAATTAGTTTTGTTTTTTGTTAGGTTGTAACTACTTGTTTTTTTTTTCTTTTCATGGCTAGTTTGACACAGGAAAGTAATATAGAGCTGTTTAATGAATCATTTGAAAGGAAATTGACCTATTAAAAAGCCTTTCATAGTTAACAAACAATTTCAAAAACAAAATCATTTTTTAAGCAAAAATACATTTTTCTATTCCTTTGTAGTAGCAAACGTTATTAACAGCTGCTTGCATCCTGGAGCCAAACTTTTTTTTTAATCTACTCCTAAAGTGCTTATCTCTATAACAATGTGCTTTATTTATGTAGATTTTTTTATTTTAGTTCTCATTTCGGGATCGCTAAAGTTATAATGTAAACTGCAAAAAATATTTATGGTTTCAGATTAATAATTTTAATTTTTTAATTAAAACTAGAAAAATACCTGACAATTTAGAAATTAGGCTCACTTAATGCGTCATTTAAGAGGAAAAAAGTGAATGCAATATTTATATACGTTTATCTGTCGACAAGATAATTTTATTTGCTTTAGTTCTCAGTTCAGTATTGCTAAAGTCATTATTTAAACTTCAAAAATAGTTATGATGCGTGTATGAGCAATAATTGTAATTTTTAATTCAAACTAGAAAAAAACTAGAAAATTTAAAAATTAGTTCGATGGTGGTTTCGATTTAATGAACTCGTTACGTCATTTTATTTTATCTATTAAGAGATGCTTATCTAAATTTCTAGTTAGAAATATGGTGTACCAAAATTGTTATGATTAGGTGTGTCGAAAGTTCACGGAACAAAGAAAATAAATTTTGTGGCTGGTTTGATGCTCCCTTAAATGAAAAGGGTATTCAGAAAGCCCATACGGCTGGCCAGACTTTTTGAATTCTTGAAGAAATTGAGTAGACTAGCCTCCCCGTTCAGATGACTTGGCGACTAAATGAAAGGCACTATGGGGGCTTGACTGGTCTTAATAAAGTAGAAACTGCTATAATTCGTGGGGAGAAGTAATTCCAAATATGGAGACGTAGCTTCAACAACCCCTCACCACTACTTGAAAAGTCAAGTGAATTCTACAAGATTATAAATGAGGATTCAAGGTAAAAAGGTGTGTGTAGCAAAGAAGAATTTTCTAAATTTTAATCCTTGAAACTGAACATTGAAAGAACACTACCATACTGGAATAAGGTTATTAATCCTCAAATGAAGAAAGGAGAGTAAATCCTTATTACTACCCACGGAAATAGCTTAAGAGTTATTGTCAAATATTTGGATAAAATGTCTGATGAAGCTATAATGGGAATACACGAAAATGCAGCTTTTTGGTCAAAATTTATTCTATTAAAAAAAAAATATTTTACTTATAATTACAGAAGACACTAGATGCAGCAATTTCCTTTAAAATGACCCATTATACAGCTCTCTATGATTTTCAAGTGCCCAACTAAATGAGGAGAAAAAAAACGGAAAGGAAAAAAAATGCCGTTCGTGGAGAATACAGCCAATTTTCTTGATTTTCAAGCCAATATATTTTCCTTGTTTTTCAACCCAAGGGACGGTAAGTTTTATATATATAGGTTTCTGACAAGGCGGTTCTAATAGCGTACTTCTTGTTTTGACTTGAATTTATTTTTAGGAGTTATGGGTTCCTTTTTTTCCTATGGGACGTGATCGTATCTTACTAGGTTGCTAACTATCGCTGCAACTCGGATTAATGTAACAACTCATATTAATGAACTTATTATCATGTCTTATATGTAATTTATTTTTCTTAAATCTCTTATGGTATAATGATAAGCATACTAGTGGTTATGATATATGAAATTCATCAAGGTTTGCAATCAAAATGCAGTTCATAGTTAAAAAAAGTTAATTAATTTAATTAAAATGCGTTTTTTAATTCAAAAAGCAAAAAAACTTTTAATTTCAGTTGTAATGAGCCCACTCACAACATTCTAGTACTACTGGATCGATACGATGACCCCTGGAAAAAAAAACAAATAAACACGCATCCGTGATCTTTCTTCTGGCAAAAAATGCAAAATTCCACATTTCTACCGATAGGAGCTTCAAAACTCCACAGTATGGTTTACTGATACGCTGAATCCAATGGTGTGATCTTATTAAGATTCTATGACTTCTTGGGGGTGTTTTCTCCTTTTTTTGAAAATAAAGCAAATTTTCACAGGCTCTTAACTTTTGACGGGTAAGACTAAATTTGATGAACCTTATAAATTTAAATTGGCATGTAATTTCTATCCTTTTTATGTATTATTTGGTATCAAAAATTCCGTTGTTTTAGAGTTTTGGTTAATATTGATCCGGGTTGCTCTTATTCTACTGTTCATTACCACAAACTGTTTGAATATTAATCAGATATATCCTAAATTATCTAGTGGTCGAATTAGCTGGCTCTCACTCAGTTGACTTGAGTTCAATTCACGGTATGGAAAACTTTTAATTAAGATGATATGTTAAGGAAAGAAAATAGATGCTGTTTGCAGAATATCCTGGTATCAGCCACTTTTCTTGATTTTCAAGCCAATATATTTTTCTTGTTGTTCAAGACAAGATACGGCGAGTTTCCTATATAGGGGTTTTGGAGAAGCCTGTTCTAATAGTGTACTTCTTGTTTTGATTTGACTCTTTTTTTAGGAGTTATGGGTTATTGTAGTTTTGACTAAGGGACGTGATCGTCTCTTACTAAGCTGCTAGCTACCGCTGCAACCCAAATTGGATTGTAAAATATTTTATAAACAAATACATTAAAAAATTATTAACCATATGCCATGGTTAGTTCTTTACTAGTTTTCAGCTATCTCTACAACCGTGATACCTATGAAACTTACATAATCTCCGTAAACTATCCCGTTTCTCTATGTAATACTCTTTTTTGGTATTGTCTCCCAATGTATAATCTTTCATAATACACATACCTTGGTGGCTCATTAGGAAGAGCATAGGTCTTGTAGTCCTAAGGTCTTAAGTTTGAAAAGCTACATATGAGTCTTGATATTAATGTTCATTAATACATCTTTTTGCATGTTAATTTTTGCATGTTAGTAACTGAAACTCTAAAAAACGACATTTTGATGCCAGTAAATAGCAAATACATCAAAAGAATTAGATTTTTAGGTTGATTTTAAATTTACAAGTTTCATGAAGTTCCGTTTTGCCCAATAAAAGTTATGAGCCTTAGAAAATTTACCTTTCTTCGAAAAAATACATCCGAGCAATAATTTGAATCATTTAATTCAAACTAGCAAAATACCTTAAAATTTTAAAATTAGTTTGTTTTTTGGTTAGGTTCTAACTACAAAACTAAATTTTCATTTTATTTTAGTTTTCAGTTCAAAGTTGCTAAAGTTATTATGTAAACTGCAAAAATATTTATTGTATCTTAGAAATAACTTTAATCTAATAATTAAAACTAGAAAAATACCATAAAATTTAAAAATCAGTTTAAGTTTTGTTAGTTTCTCGCTGCTCAACCCCTGACTTAAGTAATAACTGAACAGAATTGAATACACAATGGACGTTCAAAACAAATTGAAACAACAAATACCAAGGTAAACCAAGGGTGTGCTTCAAATCAGAACAAATTCAATTAGGTTTACTACGTTTTCAAAAAGCTAGAAGGTGTTTCTACCAATACCGAGCCTCAAAAAATTACTTATACTTTTCCGCGTTATCTTGGAACATTAAATTTGGAAGATATAAAACTTGCAGAAAAATCAAACCTCCTATTACCAAACCGAGCTGTTGGGTCACAATTTAAATTTCCATAAATCAATTTATGGAGAACCTGAGCAGCACTTGCCCATATTAAATAAGATGTATAAAACCGAACGAAAGCAAGGAGGCATTTAAATTTTTATCCCCATAGAGTTTTGCAGCAGCTACGAGCATGTATTTTGAAATACATGCAGACGAAAGTATTTTGTCGTGCCCGAAAGATTACCCTATTGGAAAAATTACGAAAGAATCTATTGTAGAAAAGAAGTGTTATTATTCAAAAAAGTTGGTTAGGTTATCGTCAAAAAAATCCTTTATAGTCAGCTTAAAAAACAACCATTTTCATCCAAGCTTAGGTCCGTTGACATTTTGCCCGTTCTAAAGCACTAGCTCTTTGACAAAATTAAGCTGCAGTAAAAATCTAGTGCCATATTCATGGTTGGCTCTCTCGACGAAAGTACAGTCAAATAAGTTCAAAGATTATACGTTTGCAACCCTATATTCGTTGTTTTTTTAGTCACACAGGAATTCTTGAGAAGAAAACAGGCTGAAAAAGTAACAGTGAATCAGACAAATGAAAGAATGTTGCTAAATGTTAAAAATTACGGAAACACCAAAAAACGTGAGCTGAGAACAAAAAATCTTCAGGATAAGAACAAAGGGGATAGGGTCATAACTTTTCAGATGTCTGAGCTGATTAAGGGAGAACTAGATGACAAAACAAAAGATGTCCTAATGACCATGGTATGCACAAAGCGGAAGTAATTGAAAGGTAGAGATAAGTATATATAGCAACAATTATCTTGCAATGCATGAAAAATGTCCACTTATATTTGAAACATATTGATGAAAAATTAAATTCAGGAAAAACTCTGTTTTTTCTATTGGTCAAAATCCAGTTCGTTTTATTTTCAATTGGAACTGTCTTGTATCTTCATATTTGTATTCTGCCAAAATTTATACATGTTATCTTTGGACAAGATAATTTTATTTTATTTTAGTTCTCAGTTCAGTATTGCTAAGTTTTTTATAAAAACTGCAAAAATATTTAGAACGTCTGAGCAATACTTTTAATGTTTTAATTAAAACTTGAAAAATACCTGAAAATTTCAAAATTAGTTTTGTTTTTTTTGCTAGGTTATAACTACTCGTTTGTGTTTTTTTTCTCCTCAGCCTGCTCGGAACAGGAAAACGATAGAGAGCTGTTTAATGGCTCATTTGAAAGGAAAATTTACTTATTTAAATGTTTTTCGTAATCAGAATAAACA
Organism: Artemia sp. Kazakhstan ARC1039; assembly: GCA_029168905.1. Classification (NCBI taxonomy): domain Eukaryota; kingdom Metazoa; phylum Arthropoda; class Branchiopoda; order Anostraca; family Artemiidae; genus Artemia; species Artemia sp. Kazakhstan ARC1039. Next base: position 7,008 of record JAQQPU010006192.1, on the reverse strand, counting down.
TTTTCAAACACAAAATCATTTTTTAAGAAAAACTGCACTATTCTATTGCTTTGTAGTATAAAACGTTATTAGCATCTGCTTACCACCTGGAACCAAACTTTTTTTGGCTCAACTCAAAAAGTGTGTATCTCTATATTTTATTTTTTGGAGTATTTTTTTTTTCATTTTTAATTTTAGCACTCAGTTCAGGGTTGCTAAAGTTATTATGTCAACCACAAAAATGTTTATGATGTCTGAGCAATAATTTCAATTTCTAATTAAAACTAGATAATACCTGAAAATTTTTAAATTAGTTTCACTTATTACGTCTTTTATGAAGTAATAAGTGAACGTAATATATAGTTTTACCTGTTGACAAGATAACTTGAATTTCCTTTATTTCTCAGTTCAGGATTTCTAAAGTTATCATGCAAACTACAAAAATATTTACTGCAAACTGCAAAAAAATCCTTATTACTGCCAACAGAAATAGCCTAAGAGGTATTATCAATCACTTGGATCAAATGTCTGATGATGCTATTAAGGTAATAAACTTGCGGACCTTTCGCTTATGAACTTAATGACAATTTGAAAGCGATTAAATCTATGCAATTTCTTGGTGATGAGAAAACCGTGTACAAAGCTATGGAAGCTGTTGCTAATCAAGGAATACCCAAATAAACCCTAGTTTTTTTCGTCAAGTTGTCTTTTTTTGTCGAGTCTATTTTCGTGTCTGAAAAAGGTAAATATGTTTTTAGTGTAAATTAATTTTAGTGTTGAGCGATTGTTGTCGTACCTTGCTAGTCCTGTTGCTTTGGTATTAGTGTACAGTTGTATGTCAAGAAACCATGAACTCCCCCCCCCTAAAAAAAAGAAATTTCCAAAATACATTACATTTCAACTTGACTCAAAAATACTATACTTTATTAGCATGAATAATAAGGGTTGTAGCTATAGCTAGCAACGTAGTAAGAGACGATCATGATCCATAGTAGAAACTAAAATAACCCATAACTCCTAAAAATAGATGCAGATCAAAACAAGAAGTTTACACTGTTTGAACCACCTTGTCCGAAAATGCTATTTAGAAATTTTACCGTCTCTTGGCTTGAACAAGAAGGAAATTATATTGGCTTGAAAAGCAAGAAAAGTGGCTGTAACCCCTATATTCTGCATATACCGTTCCGGGTAGCATATAGTAAAGATTGAACTCAAGCCCAAAGGAACTGAATCCTGTTGTTCATTCATATAATCTTCAGTATTTTAGCTAAGAGGTAACTAAAGCGAGTTTCTTTCTAAATTTTTAATTTTATTATAATAAAGAACGATTATAAAGTTATTATAAAAGGCACTTCGATATATCAAACAGTTTGTGGTAACAAACAGTATAGTAAGAGCCACTCATCTCAATATTAACCAAACTTTAATAGCAATAGATACATCCAAAGAAATGGATTTTTATGCTGATTTCAAATATACAAGTTTCATCAAGTTTACTCACATCGATCAAAAGTTAAGAGCCTGAGAAAATTTGCCTTATTTTCAAAAGAGGGAAAAATGACCCCTAAAAGTCATATAATCTTAATTAAAATCACTCATCAGATTAAGTGTATTAGAGAACCTTACTGTGGGGTTTCAAGCTCCTATCTGCAAAAATGTGGAATTTTGTATTTTTTGCCAGAAGAAGGATCACGGATGCGTGTTTATTTGTTTGTCTTTTTTTACCAGGGGTGATCGGGTCGACCCAGAGGTCCTAGAATCTTTCAAGAGGGCTTATTTGAACAGACATTAAAAGTTGTAGGGCCTTTTTTAATCAAAAACAAAAAATTTAAATAGAATCACTTTTTACAAAAAACTGCATTTTTGATGTTTTTTCATACTGCAGTCTTTTCAAAGATATTTGATTTTTTCACAACGTAAGGAATCGTGCCAAAGTTTGATCAATGATTCCATTATCATAGATTGTAGCCAGGTCGTCTCTTATTATTCCAATTAAGAAAAAGCCATAGAAAGCTTGAAACCTTCTTTTGGAAGAAGGTTTCAAGTTCTACCAGAAGGGAGACAAGCCAAGATATCCCCCCCCGCGGACACCTGGTCGAGTAAACTAAAGAGGCAGGAGACAACAGAAAATGAGTGTGTATTTGAAGATAATTGGAAGAAGAGTATCAAAGATCAAGTTTATGGCCCTATGAAGGAAGGAGATGATGCTTTAATCGAGCCAGTTAGGGTAGAAGAAGCACGGAAAAGTTTAAAAGAGATGAAGGGATGTTCAGCTCCTGGTCCTGATGGTATTCCAGCAGTTCTATGGAAGTATAGTAGATGCGTATATTATTTCTTCGATATTTACAGCAGTTGTTTGATCTGGAATTTGGCCTAGTGAGTGGAACCTGGCAGTAGGAGTGCCGAATTTTAAGAAAGGGAATAGGAAACTACATGAAAATTATAGATGTATACATTTAGGTAACACACTAGGAAAGCAAATGGCAAAGGTATTGGATAACAGACTTAGAAGTTGGCTCCAGAAAACTGAAAGGCTAGCCGCGGAGCAGTCAGGATTCAGAGGAGGACATAGTACGATTGAACAGATTTTTACATTAAAGTGTTTAGTTGATAAGTTTATAAATAAGAAGGGAGGGAAATTGTATGTAGCTTTTTCGGATTTAAAAGGGGCATTTGATAATGTAAAGAGGGAACTGTTAATAAAGGATTGTATAAATACTGACCTGCCATACCCACTTGTAAGGATTTTAATAAGTATGTATGAAGCTAAAAAGTTTTTTATAAGGGTTGCAGGAAAATTTTCAGATGTAATTTGTTCTAGAAAGGGGGTTAAACAAGGTTGCTCCCTGTTTCCGCGGCTGTTTTTGTTGTTTATTAATGATTTGCCGGATTTTCTTAGGAAGCAAGGAGCCCCAATGGTGTCATTAGATGTCTGTGAACTAGGCATGCTGATGTTTGCTGATGACCTGGCACTAGTGGCGAAGTCTAGAGAGGATTTACAGTTCTTGTTGGATAGAACTAAGGATTATATAGATAGGAAACAACTAAGCCTGAATGTAAAGAAGTCGGTAGTTATGGTTTTTAGAAAAGGGGGTTAAATTACAAGTAGGGATAGAGTAAAATGGGAAGGCATAGATTTAGATTGTAGGGATGAGTTTACGTATTTAGGATGTAAGTTTTCGTAAAATGGTAAGTTTGGAAAGCAGCTGAAGCGACCATTTTAATCCAAGCTTAGCGTTGCGGATGGTTAGCGCTTGACCAAACGGTCGACATTTGCCCGTGCTAAGGCACTAGGTCTTCGACAAAATTAACCCTTTCGTTCCCACCGATCACAATTGAGGACAAATCTTTAATCTTTCATCCCAGAACCCAGTGAAAATATAATGAAATCATTGACATGCCATCTGTTAGAGAAGTGTCTCAAGTATTTCCCCTGTACACAGTACCGCCATCTAAGGTAAGTCATGCGTTTTAGCCCGATAGAAAGTCTCAGGTAAGTCAAACATCAGAAAGGTAAGAATTCTTCCTTTTATAAATTTTTTTACTCTGATAAGGGCTGGATTTGGAAGTCTGGGATTTTGCTGTAGAAAATTATGTCATTAAACTTTCCTTAGACAACTGTTACATCATCTTTGCAACTCTGGGTTATCAGCACATCGCCATTGCGTTTTGTCCCCGTTTGTGGACGCTGGGAAACAAGGGTAGTTGGACCGATGACACTGTAGTAGTGAATGTCAAAGGGACATCTAGGGGTCTCTTGCTGTTTTTACAATTTCTGTTGCTAGAGGGCACCACGGTATTCGATAAGCACATGTCCTTGTTTGTGGACAATGGGAAATTCAGAGTTCCATGCACGGTAAGACCGGAAAAACAAGTAAAATCGTATCCATGGGATCGCATCATCTCGAACGAATAAATTTCCAAATGGGGATAAATCCATTTATTTAGACAGTGAAAAAAACAGGCACAAAAGTCCAGATATTTCGATTACATATACAGCAATCGTCATCAGTAGAATTAATAAAATAATATAACTGAAACTAGCATATTTATATACTAAAAAAGTAACTTTTCAGGTCATTCACAAAATAATTAACTTCCGGCTTATTCACTGGATTATTTTGAGAGAAAAGTCACTGACAGAGTTCGTTCAAAGTCTCGATGTAAATTTTCTTCTTTAATATTGCCCAAACGTAAAATAAATTTGTAATAAAGATGGCAAAGTCTTCTGTGTCTTCTAATTGCAAAAGAAATGTTGAGTTTATAGTTGTGTACTTGGTAGGTCTTATTTCCCCATATGTACGACGTATCGTGACATAACACCTTTAAGTAGGCATTCTCTTCTTAGACCACACTGCCGTTCTATCACAAACGAATAAATTTCCAAATGGGTATAAATCCATTTATTTAGACAGTGAAAAAAACACTGTCAAAAAAATGTTTTTTTCACTGTCTAAATAAATGGATTTATCCCCATTTGGAAATTTATTCGTTTGTGATAGAACGGCAGTGTGGTCTAAGAAGGGAATGCCTACTTAAAGGTGTTACGTCATGATACGCATCATCTCGGAAATCCGAAATCTGTGAATAATCGGCATAGTGTTTCTTTCAGGAATGAAAAGACGAAAAAAACTCAGTGCTGCAGATTGCCTTGTCGTCTTTGACGATCTTGATGTTACTGATCTTTCAAGCAAAGAAGATGACAGCGATCCCACATGGGATCCATCTGACTTTCCAGGAAATGCGGAAACCTTCTACGAGCTGCTTGACGATCGACGGTGCAAGTGAAAGCGATACAGTCGCTGCTGTTATTGAGGATGTTATTTATGGATCTGCAAGTGCTCATATTTCTGAGACCCCAACTGTAAGTTCTAACAATGGAAGCAAGGGAAAGGGTGTTTGGAGAGCTGCTGACCATCCATTAACAGGAGCGCGACCGACCTTCCAAGCAGACCGTGATGAATTGCTGCCAGACATTCTATTGCTGAAGGAGCCAGTAGAGTTTTTCCTCAGACTGCTCCCAGATGCCTTGATCGAGAAAATTGCTTTCGAATCTACCCGCTATGCTGTTTCACAAGGTAGCGGTTTCAGCGTTTCTGTACATGAAATGAAGCTCTTCCTGGGGATAAACCTAGTAATCACTTACCTCAAATACCCGCGCCTGAAGTGGTACTGGAAATCTGACGAAGCAATGCGGATTCCGATTGTTGTTGATTCAATGTCTCGCAATCGTTTTGACGAAATTTCCAAATACCTTCATTTCAATGAAGCGCAGAGTGGGGAAAATGATAAATTTTTCAAAGTAAGACCGGTTCTTGACGTTTTGAAGAGTACATTCTTACAAAATGGTCCTCTCGAAGAACACCACAGCATAGACGAAATGATGATACCCTTCAAAGGTCGCTCCCAAATGAAGCAGTACATCAAATCGAAACCCAAACCTTGGGGTTTCAAATGTTGGGCTCGAGCTAGTTCTTAAGGATACATCCACGAGTTCGAAATGTATGAAGGAGCTGCGGTAGGGAAAAAAACGTTTGGATTAGGCGTTGGTGGTGATGTCGTTGCTCGTCTTTCCCAGAAATTGACTGGAAGAGGTTATAAAATCTATGCTGATAACTTCTTCACCTCAGTTTCGCTAGCTGAGTATCTCGCTGGAAATCAGATTCATCTCGTTGGGACAGTCAGACAGAATCGAATCGCAGAAGCAGCATCCAAGCTGAAGCAAGAAAGAGAGTTGAAGATTGAGGGTCGTGGAGCAAGTTCTGTCGTCACAAATAACAATGTCACAATTTTGCGCTGGTTTGATAACAAGATAGTCCGCACCATTTCCACCTACGCTGGTGTCGAACCTCAAGATGAAGTCAAAAGGTGGTCAAAGAAAGACCGAATGCAAGTACCAGTGAGGCGTCCATATGCCATTCAAGAATATAACAAATCAATGGGAGGTGTCGATCTCATGGACTATATCATCGCTTTGTACCGCCATAACCAGAGAGGGAAAATATACTACATGAAGGTCTTTTGGAACTTCGTTGACGTTGCAGTTGTAAATGCATGGATTCTGTATCGTAAGGCACAAAAGGCAGGGATGGAAAAGCGCGATTTCGACGCTGGACTGAAAGAGCTTGGCCTATTGGAGTTCAAGGCCAGTGTAGCAAGAACTTTGATCAACACCGGGAAAACTGGTTTTGCAGCATCTGCTAGACCTCGCGGGAGACCTTCCCAGTCACCGTCGGTTTCTCAGACACGAAAACGAAAGTATAATTGCATTGTTGCACCCGAGATTCGCTATGACGGACTGACTGGCCACTGGCCTACCAAGACGAATGCCGCCAACGCAGGACGCTGTTCGCTAGAGTCGTGTACTAGCAAGTCGCGGATCAAGTGTGTGAAATGTGAAAAGGTTTTGTGCCTTGAATGTTTTGAGAGTTTTCACACATGCTAAGTGTCAGTTTTTTGTAATTGAAAATAAATAGATGATACTTTTGTTCGCAAATAATTCTGCTGGAAATTGTGAAAAATTAGAAACCTTAGTTCCCACCGTCCACATATGAGGACATATTTTTTCTGCACCACCAAGCGGTGATGCAAAGATGCAAGTTACACCACTAGAAAGAGCGCATTTTTCTCTCTCAGAAATGACTATTAAAAAAAAACCTACCAACTTTCTTAAAATTCGGGACTGAAAGGGGTAAGCTGCAATAAGAATCCAGGGCCATATTCATGGTTGGCTCTCTCGACGAAAGTACAGTCGAATAGGTTCAAAGATTATACGTTTGCAACCTTATATTCATGGTTTTTTTTTGTCACATAGGAATTCTTGAGAAGAAAATAGGCTGAAAAAGTAACAGTGAATCAGACCAATGATAGAATGAGGCTAGATTTTAAAAATTACGGAGACACCAAAAAACGTGAGCTAAGAATAAAAAATATCCAGGATAAGAACAAAGGGGATAGGGTCATAACTTTGCAGATGCCTGATCTGATTAAGGAAGAACTAGATGACAAAACAAAAGATGTCCTAATGAC
>JAQQPU010006191.1:26073-43671 GCA_029168905.1 Artemia sp. Kazakhstan ARC1039 | reverse complement strand
ATATATATACCAAGGTATATAACCTTGGTCCATAGGTATACGACCTTGGTCCATAGGTATACGACCTTGGTCCATAGGTATACAACCTTGGTCCATAGTGCTTACGCCATTCTTTTTTATATATATGTACCAAGTGGTTTTAAACTACTTCTTTCATAAAAGGTTACGTTTGACGTCACATTACCGAGTTTACTCCTAAGTTTGTTCTTAAGTAAGTTCTCAGCAAAATATTTAACATATATTCCACTTCTTTCTTTATGCTCAGGTTTCTGCACCGTGTGTAGCATACCTGTCACTGTTTCGTCAAATACCAATCTGGCTTGGATGTTTTTGTGCTTCAATCATTCCTAAGTTAAGAGAAAACTACGTGAGCTATTACAATTCTAATTTCTATATCTTCCCTGTAACCTCTATTCTTAGTTATAAAGGTGTCCAAATAAAGAAACTGACCGACTTCCATAAGGACATACTGTTTGTTACTAAGGTTGTTGTATAATTAATAATGTCTAGATGCAAAAGTGTATAATTTATTAATCTTCAAGAATGTGATTTATTAATTGCAAACAGATAATGTCTCTTAATATCATCCGATTATGCAGCTAAATATCCTCTAGAGTTTCATAGGCAGCGTAATAGCGCTGCCTAAGTAAAGAACGATGTTGGCACAATGTAATATTTATTTTTTCGTTTTCTTCTTTTTCCATACCAGGGCACTTCGTATCGAAGGAGTTGTCATAGAAACTTCGAAAAGGGCTCATTCGATTGGAAATTGGAGTGGCTTGTGCCCTTTTTAATATTCGAAAGTGATTGGAAGGCAACTAATACTTCCACGCCCATTAGTTCCCGAAAAACGTCCAATCAAAATTTTGAGATAACCATTTTGTTCAGCGTAGTTGATTTCCAGATAGAAATTATGTTTTTGGGGAGGACACTCCCCCACTTTTCTCAGGGCAAGGGTTGCAACTTATGCCATGGGGGCATATAAGGTTTTTATAGAAAGCGTTGTCGTAGAAACTTCAAAAAAGGCTCATTTGATTGGAAATTCAAAGGGCTAGTGCCCTTTTTAATAGTCGAAAGTGATTGTAGGGCAACTAACACCCCTCTCACGCCCACCTTTTCCCCAAACACATCCAATCAAAATTTTAAGATAACCATTTTGTTCAACGTAGTTGAAAGTTCTGGAAATTAGGTCTTTGTGGATGACACCCCCCAGCCCTCAGAGCAAGGGTTGTAAGTTATGCCCTGGGGGCATATAAAGTTTTTATAGAACGCGCTGTCGTAGAAACTTCAAAAAGGGCTCATTCGATTGGGATTTGAAATGGCTAGTACCCTTTTTAATAGTCGAGAATGATTGGAAGGCAACTAACAGCCGTTCCACGCCCACCATTTCCCGAAACACATCCAATCAAAATTTTCAGATAGCCATTTTGTTCCACGCAGTTTAAAGTTCAGGAAATTATACCTTTGAGCAGGGCACTCCCCCCACAGTCTTCAGGACAATGGTTATAAGTTATGTAATGGGGGCATATAAGATTTTTATTGAAATCTTTGTCGTAGAAACTTGAAAAAGGGCTCATTCGATTGGAAATTCAATCAACTAGTGCCCTATTTAATAGTCGAAAGTGATTTGAGGGCAACTAACCCCCCTCTCACGCCCACTTTTTCCCCGAACACATACAATCAAAATTTTTAGACAGCCATTTTATTCAACGTAGTTGAAAGTTTTGGAAATTAGGTCTTTAAGGGTGACACCCCCCCCCCACAGCCCTCAGAACAAGGATTGTAACTTATGCCCTGGGGGCATATAAGGTTTATATAAAAAACGATGTTGTAGAAACTTCAAAAAGGGCGCATTCAATTGGACATTGAAAGGGCTAGTGCCCTTTTTAATAGTCGAAAGTAATCGAAGGGCAACTAACCCCCCCTCTCACGCCCTCCATTTTCTTAAACATATCCAATCAAAATTTTGAGATATCCATATTGTTCAACGTAGTTGAACAAAAGTTCTGGAAAATCGGTCTTTTAGGATAATAACCCCCTCAGAGCCCTCAGTGCAACGGTTGTAATTTATGCACTGGAGGCATATAAGGCTTATGTAGAAAGTTGTTGTAGCAATTTAAAAAAGGACTCATTTGATTGGAAATTGAAATTACCCTTTTTAATTGTCGAAAGCCAGTGGAGAGTGATTAACCCCCCTCTCACGCCTACCATTTGCCCAAAAACATTCAATCAAAGTTTAGAGATAGCCATTTTGTTCAACGTAGTTGAAAGTTTTGGAAATTATGTATTTAAGGATGGCAATCACCCCAGAGCCCCCAGGGCAAAGGTTGTAAGTTATGCCCTGGGGGTATATAAGATTTTTATAGATAGAGTCGTCGTACAAACTTTAAAAGGGGCTCATTCAATTGGAAATTGCGAGGGCTAATGCCCATTTTAATAGTCGAAAGTGATTGGAGGGTAACTAAACCCTCTCTCACGCCCACCATTCCCCCAAACACATCCAATCAAAATTTTCAGATAGCCATTTTGTTAAACGTAGCAGAAAGTTCTGGAAATTAGGTCTTTGAGGATGACAGCCCCCCCCCCAGCCCTCAGGGCAAGGGTTGTAAGTTATGCCCTGGGAGCATATAAGGTTTTTATTGAAAGTGTTGTCGTAGAAACTTCAAAAGGGCTCATTAGATTGGAAATTGAAAGGGCTAGTGCCTTTTTTAATAGTTGAAAATGATTGGAGAGCGACTAACGCCCCTCTCACGCCCACCATTTCCCCAAAGACATCCAATCAGAATTTTAAGATAGCCATTTTGTTTAACGCAGTTGAAAGTTCTGGAAATTAGGTCTTAGAGGATGACAACCACCCTAACAGCCCGTAAGGTTTGTAATTTATGCCCTGGGGGCATTTAAGGTGTTTATAGAAAGCGTTGTCGTAGAAACTCAAAAAGGCCTCATTCGATTGGAAATCGGAAGGCCTAGTGCCCTTTTTAATAGTCAAAAGTGATTGCAAGGCTTGAAATTTTTATTGTAAAGATCGATGTGGGTATAATGTATTATTATTTTTTCTTGTTCTTGTTTAGACCTGGGCACATCGTATCGAAGGAGTTGTCGTAGGAACTTCGAAAAGGGCTCATTCGATTGAAAATAGAAAGGGTTGACGCCCTTTTCAATAGTTGAAAGTGATTGAAGGGCAACTAATCCCCGTCCCACGCCCACCCTCCCATTTGCCTATTATATTTAAAAGCTGAATGTTGCCTTAAGATTAAATCAAAATGCACTGTGTTAATGCTAATTCCCAAAAAGGCATCTCAGCAGTATCTCTAGAACGACTGAGGGTATTATATTCAAACTTTCGGTCTACTTCTGCTCTTAAAATTTAACCAAATCAAAATAGCGTCAGTGTATCCAAGCTATCAAAGAAATCAGACAGATTTTTTTGTGAATGTTATCAAGTTTTCTATTTCTGGTCAACTAGAGGAGGTATGAAACTAAATTAAACACTACTATTTGTGTCCAGATCTTTAAGGATCTTTAAAGGGTGTATGTTGTTAAAAATTGCTGAAAATTTTTCTCCGGCATACAAATAACAGGCCAAACTATAAAGTCTTAAAAAAAACGAAAAGATTTAAAGTATTATGTTCTTTTTCCCTGAAAAGTCTATGTCAATATAAAACGAACAGAAATTAATTAAAAAAACTTTTTCCATAAAATAAGTTTTTCAAAGAAAAGTAAAGAACTCCATTAAAAAAAGAGCAAAAATAAAATCAAATAATCTACCAAGCGTGAAACTACCACAAATCAGCATCGATAAATAAATGAAACCCAAAACAAACAGAAATTACAATAAATAACCGAGTCAAACTCAAAACGAGCAGAAATTAACAAAAGTTGGACTCAAATCCCCTATGCCTTCCCAAGGCCAGAACATAATTTGCACTTTATTGAAAAAAAATAGAAATGAATGTGCATTGTCAGTTTAATATACATATACTGATATTTAGTAATCAAAATGTTAATATTATTTGATTTATTAAAGTTATAAAAGTAAAAACATTTATTTGTTAACATCAAATAGCCAAAAGTTTTGGCTAAAACATCATAAACGGCTAACAACGGCATCAAAGAAGAGATAAAAAGCATTCTGCAACCAAACTATGCAACAGCAGAGACATTGAGCTCTCTCCCTCTTATTTATATCACTATCCTCGCGCGTTCGGTAAATCTTGCACCAGTATTATTTTTTTTCAGTATTATACCTGCATTATAGTTAGTTAAATCTTGCACCAGTATTGATGTTTAGGCATGTCTTTGGGATTCAATTAAAAACTTTGCTAACGATTGTTACTAGAATGCTTTGTTAACGATTGTTACTAGATTTAATTAAAAAATTAAATAAATTTAAATTCACTTTTAAATTAACTTATTTTAATTTAAGGCATCTTGTAAGTAGATCTTATGGAATCAGCGAATTTAATAATTTGTTTCTTTAGTTTTAGACTAGTTTCTACGACACTAATAGCTTTTTAATGAGGAACCAATTATTTTAATAGTATCTGAAGTTGAATTATTCGGGCACCGAGCCTCTATTTGCACAAAAACACTCTTTCTGGCATACTGCAACTGATTCCGCTCACTTGTCTTGTCTTTAATCAATCAGTTCTGTTCAATGATGCCTAACTCAATTTACCATTTCTACACTGTTGGGGTTCCACCCCTGTTTCTTTACTGAAGCCTTGTCTTTCCAGTCTTTAATAATATCTTCATCCCTCATCGCCGAGCATTATTCATTCAAATATTTTAGGGGACAAGACCCAGAAAAAATTTTCGTGGTAACATTGGTGGCAGCAAGAAAAGGAGCTATCAGTAAACCTGATAGTAAAAGAATTCCGCGTTTTTGAAGAGACTAGTTGAGTTAGCCTACATAGTGATAGTAGCCTATTGTGGTTACATATAAAGAGAAAAAAAAAACGGAATCAATTAATAGAATTAGGAAGATCTATTATGGGCTGTGCCTTGTTAGACCATAATTGAAAAATTTACGAACCAATATATCGCGCAACCAATTAGTGTGCAAAAATATACGGCTAATTGAGACACAGCAATTTTTCACGAGAGACCGGAAGTTACATGGATAAAAGAATTTTCATTTAGACTGAAGGGGTAATTTAAGTTAATGAAATTTTGAAATTATGTCGGACAGAGATGAGATTAACTCAAGACCGAGAAGGGCGGGTGAAGCCCATAGAAAAAGTAGGAAAATAGAAAGAAAGGCAAATATGGAGGCCTTTGAGGGAGAGAACCGAGAATATAAGGAAAAAATGCAGGCTGAGAAAGATGAAATTAGAAAGAATACAAAAGAGGACGAAAGGGCTAGAGTAGCCTATAAAGAAAGAGACAATACGGATAGAGAACGAACAGATTCAGAAAATGAATTAAGAAAAAATAATGACAGACGGAATCAAAGTAGCCCGAGTAGAAGGAGCAGTGTTGAATTGAGATCCAGCAGGAGCTCGCGAAAAAGCACTCAAATAGATATAACTCAACAACTATTAAATTTCATGGAGAAAGAAAGAGAGAGAGAGAGAGATAGACAAGAAAGAGAGAAAGAGAGGATAGCCAGAGAACAGAGAGAAGAGAAGATTAGAATAGATGGAGAACGAAAGGAAGAGGCAGATAGAGAGGATAGAAGAGAACTAATGCAAATAATTGCAGGGAAAAATTCACAGGGGCATCAGAAATCCCCTACAGTAGAGGTAATGCAGGCAGTAAACCTTCAACCAATGAAAGAAAATGAAGATGTACATTTATACATATACAATTTTGAAAAAACGGATTACCGAGAGAAAATTGGGTGACAAGAATACAGCCCCTCCTTAACTGCAAAGCACAAATTGCATATAAAGCATTACCAATGGACTACTCAAAAGATTTTGAAAGACTAAAACAAGCCATTTTTGAAAAGTTTCAAATCTCCCCCGAGCACTTTCAAAGGAGATTTAGAAGCGAAAGAAAAAGAGACAACGAAAATTATAAAGAATTCGGGTACAAATTGAAAGATATGTGTTTAAAATGGCTAGAGTTAGAAAACAATAGAATGTTAGAAGACCCGGAAGAAATAAAAGAAAAGATAAAGGAAATAATAGATAAAACAGTAATGGAACAATTTTTAGAAAATACCCACAGAGAATTGAAAATATATTTGAAAGAAAAAAACCCCAAAACAAGCGAAGAAATGGCGGAAATGGCAAATAGGTGGACCGAAATAAGAGAGGAAGTTGAGGAGACAGACATATTTCAATATAGAGAGTATAACAAAAATAGGCATTATAACACAGCGCAAGGAGAACTAACTTGCTATAACTGTGGTACCACGGGGCATTTTTCAAGAAACTGCCCCAGTAACCATGACCAAAAATCACATAAAACGACAACCTGGACCATGACCCATAATAAGGAAAAAATTACGCATTTGTAGAGTCGCATAAAATATATTGAAAATTGAACGGGGAATTAGTCGAAATGGCAATTGATTCCTGCAGTGACCAAACCTATGTGCGAACTGGCCTAATTAATAGAACGGAGATAGACCATAAAAATAAGATTACAACATTATGTTATTATGGAGACAAGCACCCGTGCCCGTCTGCTTGGGTAAGAATAGAAATTGCAAAGAAAGACGGTACGGTCCAGAGAAAAACGATAAAAGTAGGCTTAGTACCTACGCTAGCAGTGGATGTTTTAGTAGGAGGAGACTTTGGAGATATCTGAAATCTCCTATCGTTAAAAGCGACTTCTTTAACAGTGGGAAAATTACACTACGACGGGAGAATATGCTACTTCATTGACAAGGCGGGGAGGTGGAACGGTCCATAAAACAAATTGTGAGGCTGTGCCACCCTGTCGGAAAAACGAAATACTTGATACGCGTGATCAAAATATTGATAATCCACAAAAATGGGATGCGTAAGTAAAGAGACCACAAAATATTGAAAATAAGACGCGCGAGAATGATTTTCGGGAAAATTTCCAGAAAATGGAAAACTTGAGAACACTTTTAATGAATATGAGCCGCTAACAAGTACAGGCCAAAATAAAGTGCTGATTGTACCTGAGAATAAGGAGACGAAATTTATTGTACGCGCTTTTCCTCGCAAAGTTCGGGAAATTTTAGTACAATATGAAAAACCAAATGTCGGAATTCAGTTCCCATTTGATAACGAACTATTTGTTTCGGCGGTAAGAATAAAGAAGACTCAAAGAGAGACAAGAAATATTAAACGGAACTACAATGAAGTTATGCAGTCAAAGATGGTGGACACTGGAGTCCAAATCAGATTTAACGATGATTTAGTATTTTGCGCGAATGACAAAATTGAGAAAAGTAGAGATGAAAAGAGGAATGTAAAAGAGACAAAATTTGGAGATTCAGCCTCCAGTGGCGAAAAATAAAAAATGTTGGATGGGCTGTGCCTTGATAACATAAGTAATAAGGAGAAAAATAAAATGTTGGATGGGCTGTGCCTCGATAACATAAATAATAGGGGGGAAAAAGGGGTCAAAGACCCATGGGGAATAAAACAAGATGGTTACGAAATAGAGATGAATGACCTACAACGGGTTGGGGGAAAGTTTGGAGATATTGAATGTCCAGTCGGATTGTAAAAACTTGGAAAGGAATCTGAGATTGGTATTATAAACTCAAAAGATATATCGATCCTTTATGAGGGGGAGGAATCCCTTGGGGAAGATCCCCTGCGGGAAGTCGCGTAAGATAGCCCTTTTCCTCAATGCACAACTGGCGGACAAGTTGTGATCCCTTTACCAAGATTTTGCCTCTCTGATCTGGAGTCCCTGGGGGATACTCTCTCCCAGTCACTTCATACTTCACCCAAACCTTTGTCCAGTAACCCTATTCATAGTTGTTATTCTTCATGGCAACCGACAATTATTTCCGGCAAATTGTATTCAGTGGGAGATGTATCCAAGTTTCATCTGCAATTAGCATCAACGCATATTCTTCATTTAATTATCCCAGGGGAGGGAACCCAGAAAAAAGGCGATTAATGGTTCGCTCAAAATTTTACTTCATTCCCAGTACCCTTATCGTTTTCACAGGCCATTGCATTTTCGGCCTTAGATTATTTGAAATTATGCCAAGGGGCAATTTACTTTTTTATTGAGATGTGGGGTTGTTTCCACAGATGGAAATTAAGAGGCTAGTGCAGCCAATTTTTCATGATTGCTGGCATCATCATATGTGCCAGAAACTGATTCTCTGCTCCTCTCAAATGTAAATTCGTGAGAGCGAGAAAATTTTTTTGTTTTTGATTGCGCTGTGCACAATCATTGTCTACGAATCTTGGGGACTTCAACTTTCAAAACCTAATGCGGATGCTATACGATTTAGACCATGGTGGTCCTACAGTAGAGACGTGTCGATGACGACCGATCCAAAGCCAAGCGGTGGAAGTAGTAGCACAGACACTGGTGGAAGAGAGAAGGCAAATGAATTTTGTAAAGTTGAAGTTATGTGTTTATGTTTGTAAGGGTGGACCAAGGTGGCGCGTGGGCGGTCACTTATCTTACGGGGGGAGGTGTTGGGGTTCCACCCCTGTTTCTTTTCCTTTCAGATAAATGACCTGTTATGGTTTTCTTAATTACATTTGCTTATAGTATAATTTCAAAAGATAGGTTAAATTCTCGTTGCTAAGTTAGAGGCGTCGCAATAAGTAAGCTTTGAAGTAAGTTCAATTCTTGTACTTCCTGGTTTGGAGTCATTGAAAGATAAAGCTAAGAGGTAGAATTGTTTTTGAATGGGGATTGGGATGATTGGCTGGGCCAAGCGAAGGTCCACCCCTATGAATAGTTGCTGTACCTATTATTGTTATATTTTTTTTAGTCTGCGTTTAGACCCCGTTCGGGGAGATATATTTTTATGTGATTATTGTGACCCTTTTGGAAGAATACAAGTAAGGTATTTTCTACAAACTTTGTACTAGTTTCCATACCAGGCAGGGTAGGAATAGAGCTACGAGGTACCTTCATTATTATATTGACAGGGAGGTTTGTTACCTCCAAGGAGAGAGTTAGAGATTTTCTAGCCGTAACCCAAGGCGGGTAAACTTGGCTTTAGAAAGTGGCCATTTGACCACTCGATCGCGTTCTCATACCCTGGAACAGGGTATACTGTCAATAGGGTAGTACCAAACTCGATATTTGCAGAACCGGTGTGGTAGACGCGGCACCACATTATATTTTGGGGCCGGGGCTTTCCCCTCCAATAAGTGGTGACACCCGTATATTACCACGCCAGTGGCGCTGTGGCCTATCGGTATAACACTGGTGGCTAAAATACCACGAACATACACATATAAATATGACCACTGAATGGAGTTGTTATATCAACTCCATTTGCGAGTGTGATGTGTTTATCACGCTCACGAACACGACCGTTTTGCTCAGCTAAATCACTTGCTTTTTTTTTTTTTTTTTTTTTTTTTTTTTTTTTTTTTTTTAAGATCGATATACTTCATCACATCAGGCCCTACCCTTATCGGTGGACATTTTTTTGCTATTTCTTTGGCTGCAAGCTCCATGCTCCACTAGGTCATTAAAGGAATAAAGAGTATTAGAAACAATTTTTTTTCAGAATTGTCGCTCCACAGAAAAGCTAGCTCTTTTTACATGTTTTTCTCCAGAATGTGCCCTGTACAATACG
Organism: Artemia sp. Kazakhstan ARC1039; assembly: GCA_029168905.1. Classification (NCBI taxonomy): domain Eukaryota; kingdom Metazoa; phylum Arthropoda; class Branchiopoda; order Anostraca; family Artemiidae; genus Artemia; species Artemia sp. Kazakhstan ARC1039. The sequence goes on along the minus strand of JAQQPU010006191.1, from coordinate 33,962 downwards.
AACAGACCATTGAGATATTGTCTCCAGTGCCATAATATTCGCCACAATGATAGAAGAGGGGCTGACCATGTTGTGCATACAGTGTTGCCAAGTGTTTGGGATTTAGACCCAGAAACCCAGTCGTATGTTATCGAATCTGTAGTCAGGTAAGATCTAAAATTCACTTTTTTTTCTTGTTTTTTTTGAAGAAAAGACATCGTATTTGGAAGGGATAAGATTTGTTTTGTCTGATGAAACTTACACAGTTCAACCAGCAATTCTTTTCAAAGACAGCGAAACCGTTTTGGGTTACAGTTTTTTTTTTTTTTTTTTTTTCATAAGCCCTTTCTATGAATGTCAAGACCAATATTGATTTTATTTCAAGGCTGGTAGTGCCAAAAATAGATTTAAAGAAGATGAGTTACAAAAAGAAAAAATAAAGCAATATAATGTGATGAACTACAAAAAGATAGTAACAAAAAGAAAAAAAAAGTGAAAAAAGTCAATTGAAATGTACAAGTGAGTTCTTTAATGGTACCTGGGCAAGTGTTTGATGGTAAGTTGGTTTTGTTACCGGGTTGGGACTTTTTGGACCTAAAAATGGTGCAGCAGCTTGCTGCCCCGCTTTAATTTTGGCACTCAAGGAACGGAAAGGCATATAAAAACAGGGATACCAATTGTTAATTTTGCTCCAATAAAATAATATAGATTGCCTTATAGCGCCTCCGTGTTTACATGTTGCTAGTAAAATCATTATTTGCTAAAAACGTTACTCTGTGAAAAATTTAGTCAATTGTATAAAAATAAGGAAATAGGGGACATATCTCTGTTGGTGTATTACCTGTCACTCAGCCCCCTCTACGAACCAAAAATGTAATTTCATAAGAATCAAACATCCATTTTTGGCAGTAACTGTCGATGGTTCTTCTACCTTATATAGGGAGGTACTTTCAATGCCATCTATTGTGTTAATTGGTTTTGAAAGGTACCATGGTGAACAAGCTGCTGTCCCGACTTTAGATCCAAAGGAGCACCAACCTTGGCACCAAAGCTCAATTTTAGTGAGGAGCGTTCTTTGGGTATAGATGACAACGACAAGGAAGAGGGACGATATCAAACGATAAAATTCTTGTAATTTGAAACGTTTTACTTTACTTAACTCTGTCCTCGTTAAAAAAAAATTGCTGTTTAAAATCTATTTTGGCCTTAGTAATGATTTTTAATCGATCCTTTTCCTGAAACTCATCTACCGTCAAAATTCTGAATCTCATATCATTTCAGAAATATTTAAAATGCCTCGTGATATTTCCTGCTGCATTTGACCAAAACTGAAACCCTCTTACAACTGAACCTTGCTCGCATTACCAAAGTCCTACTTAAATTTAGGAACCTGCTAAGCAGAATAGGTTTGCTGTCCATCAAGCTAATTCATGTAAGTAGGGATAGGACGTCACCCTGCTTAATTCCTGATCTAATTCGAGACCAGCTATTAGCCTCATTTCCTATCTTAACCGCAGCAATGCTATTCTCGTGCGTAGCACAAGAAAATGTTTATCTGTTATACCATACAAGGATAGGACCTTCCCCAAAGCTCTTTTAGCAGCTGAATTAAATGCCTTGCCATAATCTATAAAAATGAGGACTAAAGGGGTTAGATGACTCAGGAACTACTCAATTATCAATCCAAGAGTGAAGATTTGGCAAGCGCATTCCCTCCGCTTCCTAAAACCTCACTGTTCTTGTCTTAAAACTTTATCTATGGCATCTTTAAGTCTCAAAAGTATCATCATATTAAGTAATTTGCTTCCTACAGAAACCAAGGTAATGCCTTTATAATTACCACACTCACTCTTATCACCTTTCTTATAGACGGATCTACTTAAAGTTTTCCTAAAATCTCTAGATACTTCCCATTTCTCAAAAATCGTATTCACAATTTTCAGTAACCTAGCTCTAACTTCGTAACCCCAATATTTAGGAAACTCATTTACCACACTCTCAGCACCTGGGGCCCAATTATTTTTTTAACCCTTTTAGTACTGTCACTAATTCTTCCTCACAAAATAAATGTTCCTTCACATCAAAAGTGTCCCAAACATTCATTTTTTCTATATCTTTTCCTGTAACTCTATCACGGTTTGGCACGTTCTCCAATTATTCTGCCCATCTTTAATTCTTTCCTTGTCACTAATTGTTGCAACGTTCAAGATTCACTTTTCCCTCTCAATTTATAAGCACACCAGTACAATATTTTACTATTATACAGTCTGACTGCATCTTCCTGATCTTCAGCAAGTTTGTCCATATCCTCTATTTCACACCTCCTTAATTCAAATTTTAATGCTTTCTCCCCCTTTCTTTACATATCTCTTATTTTCGTATGATCTATCACTCAAATAATTATTGTATAAGCTCTCCTCCTCTCTATTAAACTTAAATCATTTTCACTAATAGTCCTAGCTGCGTTTCTAACTATCATATACGGTACCGTGTTCTTTCCCTTATTCTTTTTTACCTTTATACCTAAGACACCACCAGTGACTTCACAAACTATGCGCCTAAAATTATTCCATCCATCTTCTACATTATCAAATTTAAAACCCTACAGTTTAGTATTCAACTATTTCTGGAAAGTTTCTCTCAGATTCTCATCCTAGAGTCTACCAACGTTCATAGCTTCCCGGAAGACTTCATATTTAGATTAGTCTTAGACACTACTAGATGATGATCTTTAGTTTTAGCATCAATAACAACACTCCTATATACCCTAGTATCTTGTATTTTTCCTGCCAGTTTTCGGTTTACAATAATACAATAAGGTTAACTGTCTAGTCATCCTTTGAATACCATATTAACTTATGGGTCATTATATGACCAACTATTGTTATGGTTACAACTAGGTTGTTATACCTACAAAATTTCAGCAGTCTGTAACCATTACAGTTTTCTTTTCCTATACCAAATTTACCTAGACTAGGATACCTAGGATAGGCTAGGATGTCCCTATTTCTTCCGACGTGGGCATCAAAACCTCCTACTGAAATACCACACTTCTACCTAGGATTCTTTGTACTTGTTTCTGAAATTGTAAGTTAAGTTCATCTCAGTTACTACTATTTCATTAGTCGGTTCTACAGGGGCATATTCTACTATGATTAATACCCTGCACTAGTGGCTCATAAAATGAGCCACTAGCATCTTATTATTAATACCTTTTCGACTTAAACAAGACTTAGAAGCTTCCTTATTGATAATGAACCGCACTCACTGCCTATGTACCTCGTCCTTACTGTTCGAGTAAAAAATTTTCTATTACCTAATTTCATGTTTCTTACCCCTTGGGTATAAGTTTCCGAAACTCCTTATAAGTCCAGTTCGAAGTATATGAATTTGTCTGTCAAAAGGTCGATACGGTAAAGCAGAATAGTGCTGCAATAAGGTAAACTTACAAAATGTATGTAATCAAAGCACAAAAAATAACGTTTCTTTGGCTTGCCCCCCCAAAAATTCTGTTTATCTGTATATCAATGTTTTTTTCAGTTTTTTTTTTTCAAGTTCAGGATTCTTTTTCTGCAATGATCATTCCCCCAAACATCTGGATGTTCCTGGAAATCTAGATTTCCTCGTTGATCTTGGCAGACGTTTGTGTAAGTTAAGATTGATTTGTTTTAGGAGCAAAAAACCTTCACTCCACATAACACATTTGTTGCACGCACACTGTCGTATGAATGATCTCCCTGGAGTTGGAAGTAATTTGTTTTTAACTTCTTTTGCAAAAGATATGATTAATGGGTAGAAAAGGTCAGAATAAATTTATGATGTGTGTTGATTCACCTAATGTAAAAAGGAGGCAGTTTGCTATAAATCTGAAACACTGATAATGCATAGATCTAAGAAAGAAGACACTTTGCAGTGTCTTTTTAGCAATATCTTGAGAATTTATTCGATTATGCCTTGATTTATGCTCTTCGCTTTGATACAGACCTCAAATTTTGCAAAAATTTTCAAATGTGGAGAGTGTATGTGGTGATTGGAATCTACAAGGATGCAGTACACTATAACTAATCAAAATTTTTCCCATAATTTTTCCAATATTTCATAAGATTAACCCTTTTTTTAGTGTTCTTTTGAATTTTTCCCATCCCCCAAAAATGAGTTTATTTGTTTATGCCTGCTTATTGATGTCTCAATTCCTTCTAGTCTGCTTGGAGAGGCTCAGCTACATCCATCAGAAAAACCTAAAAATTCTCAGAGTAACATCATCATTCCTCCCGAAAGTGAAAGGATTGATTGGCTGCCATTGGATGAGAGACGACTTATAAGCAGATATGGTGTTTGGCTTCTTGTAAGCATTGTGCCACCTACGACTCAGGCACCACAAAGGGCACTCGGAAGAATCGTTGGAATGCTTTTTCAATGGTATCAAGCCACGGCCTACCTAACTGATGGTTAGTTATTCTTATTATTCAATTTTTTTTATATTTTATTTCTTCATATCATTCCGTACCTTCTACACTGATCTTTTATTCGTATCGTAATTTGATTGCAAAAATGCCTATTTGTATATGAGGGTGTTTGCGAGGGCTATAAGAGAGGGTTAGATAGTAGAAATGACTTACCACCTCATAAATGTAGCAAATATTTCAGCTGCAGGGCTTTTTCCTCAGTCTAAATTAAATGTTCTAGATTGCTGAAAGTCTCAATCACTCTCTGAGTAACGTTAATTCAACAGACGTATTTGGGCTCTCCATAGTGTTTAAGACCCCACGGAAAGACCACCTTGGTAATCTATCTGGGTAGTCTTGAATCTCTGGAACTATTTCCGTCTTTCTTTTGCATTATCTGACCTCAAATGACAAGAATTACAAAACAATTTTTTTATTTATGTTTAATAACTATGCCTGTAAAAAAAAAAAAAAAAAAAAAAAAAAAAAAAAAAAAAAAAAAAAAAAACCGTAAAATACCCATTTTTTTTTAAATGCAAGAAAATAAATGTCATTCATTGTTTTTTATCTACGTTATTGGTGGTCCCTAAGTGAATGCCCTGGGCCTGAACCACCTTCAACAACTTCCAGCTCCTTAAGTCACATATATAATTTTTATAAACCTCTTTCGATTCGCTGAGCACAAGTATAACGTTTGAAATATTAGATTTAAAGGTCAAAAAAAAGGGGGGGGGGGGAAAGAAAAAAGAATCACTTCTTAGGGTCCAAGTGGCCTAGAAACCTATTCGAATGAAAAAGCATGAAAAAACCCGCATGATATAATTATGCTACGAGAGCAACAGTTTGGTTTTGCCCTTTTTTGTTCATGTTATTTTCCTCTGGCCGGATTGATAAATATGAAGCGACAGCATAAACAGCTGTTGATTACTCTTGCCTGGGGCTAAACAGTATGGTTTTGCCTATCCTTAAGCCAGAACCTATATAGTGTCTGAGCTAAAGTGTAGTTTTACTGTCATAGTTGTCGCAATAGTCACAATCTAGAAAAGAGTGAAGCACTAACTAATGAACTGGGTTTTGCGTGATTTAAAGAATGGGTTTAAAAATAGACTAGAACAAATATTTCCCAATTACCATTAATTTGTAAATATTATATTTTGTTCTGATTCAAATGAATGGTATTTTGTAATTATGAAACGAGCATTTTGAGAATTTCTAAAAAGAGCTTAAAAATCCTTATACGTCACACTAAATTGAAATGAAAAGCATACGGTTGATAAGTCACATGTCGAAACCCTTCACCAAAGATGTACAGTCCTTCATCTTGAAAAAAGGGGACAATGTTTGGATAGGTGGCCGCCGTCTTTCTTCCTGTTTTCCTTTTTTTTGTATCTATGTCATTGTATCGAACAAGTGGTAATATAATATTGCGAGGTGCACGTTTGAACAGAAGTTCAATCAACTACTGACTTTTAAAAGTGAGGAAATGAATTGCGCCGCACCAAGCTGCTTTTTTCCTGCTATATTGTGCCGCAAAATATCACTTTTGACCAAAAAAAAAAAAAAAAAAAAAAAAAAAAAAAAAAATCGAAAATTAAAGAAACTGAGCATGATTGTTGTATCTGCCTTTTTTCTTCCATTTTTCCCACGTATGTTTGTATCGAACCAGATGTAGTAGATTATCATCTTGAAATGAAATGGTTTTGAAATTCTGTAGACTTAGTCCCTCAATGTAAGAAGCTTATAATAGAACAAATTATAGCTTTTAATGCTATACATTGGTTATCTATTGTATAGATGGATATGCATTTATTAATTATGGAAGCTCTAAAGGGCCAGTGTTATGATAAAGATATACTTCAAAATATATAAACAACAAAATGCACCCTGATATACAGATTTAGCAAATAACCTAAAGAATATGGTCTCTATGTACCATGTTTAGATTAATAAACCTACTCAAATTCTTTATATCTGAAATATTCTTCACCCTTAATAGTATTTCTACCCATTCCTACAAAACCACCCAGAGGAAAATGTTTGTCTAACCTCCCTTTTTTTGGCACCTCCTTTTTCCCAACCTCAAAATTTATAACAAATACATTTGCTACTCTTGCGCTTGTTTTGGTAAATTCGTCATAAATTTCTTTTAGATCAAGTTGGAAGTTTACTTGAAAAACTGAAGTCCGAGATTCTTCATGATTGGGTGTTGAAGCTGTTGGAAACACATCAAAACCTTGTTATGACATGTCTTTTACCGCAGGCACCAGATTATGCGAGAATAGGAGGCTCATGGTAACTTTTTTTTGATAAGATTATTTGTACAGGAAGTCATGGAAATGGCTTGGTGGGAGAAGATGCATTGTAGTGGATTTTTCCTTAAGTTCAAGTAAACAGTCTTTCCTAATAAAAGTTGAATTTTGCTCAAAATATGATTTTGAAAGGTCAGCCCTGCGTTTTCAATATTTAATCGCTCCTTTACATTATTTTTAAACAACTGTTAGATTAGCTGCAGTATTCCTAATATTTATTGACATTTGATTTTGGCACTGATCTAGTCTGTGAATTCTGCGAAGTTCTCGCAGCTTTTTTTCCTGCAGGATCTTTGGTGGAATGTTTTTCAGGGGGAATTTATAGTGAAGTTTGCTTTAGTTTTCACAGTGTTTAGCACGGGAATCTGAATATTATGTTTGAAGACGGGAAGATCGTGAATTCGAATAGAGTTACATTAGCACTGGGCTCTGAATATCAAATTGGAAAAGGCAAAGATGGAATTCGAAGGGGGCTACATTAGCTCATTAGTAAATTGGCCGACAAAATGTTCAGCCCTGAAGCAATTCAGAGTTGAAGCATGAAACAAAAATATTCAAAATTGAACCATATCTCAAGTGAAACCTCGCTTAATTGAAAATAATCAGGCACATAAGGAAGTATTACTAGAAATTTTAGCAATCCACTATATCTTTCCACTACATAAAGCAAAAAATAATCAAATATGCTTTCAAATATCAGTTTGTCTTGATTATTCAGTTTAATTTCTGTTCGTTCTAAGTTTTGATTATTGGCTGAGATTAATTCCGGTGGTTTTAGGTTTTAGTATTGCTCTTTAATTTTCTTTCAATTCTTTTTAAAACGCTTATAAATTAGTTTCTGTTCGTTTTTTATTTGACAAGTTGCTATTATGGGTTAGTTTTAGGAATATTATTAAAGGTTTTTGGCTTTTTTTATTAAGATCTGAAATGTTGGGTCTCAATTGAATGGAGCAAAATCTAAAAATTTCTATTTAAGTTAAACAAATTTGGGGTCAGGTAAAATTTGAAAATCAAGTTAAATTGTTGGATGTGTTGTAGTTTTGTGAAACAATGTATTAATAATGTTTTTACTTCAAATTTCGTAGTGACTTTTAGCTACATGGATTGAAGATCCAAAATGGCTGATGTTCTATGGGGCTGAAGCCATCCCATATTC
>JAQQPU010006191.1:0-10234 GCA_029168905.1 Artemia sp. Kazakhstan ARC1039 | reverse complement strand
AAAAAAAAAAAAAAAAAAAAAAAAAAAAAAAAAAAAAAAAAAAAATTGGGTTTGTGCAATATATATATACAAGTAACCTTTGACGTATCAACATTCTTAGTGCGCCTGGTGTTACGAAGTATGTATGAAAAAAAAAATTAGAAAATTAGAATAAATAAAACATGCAAAGAACAGCCTAGCCAATACCTTTCTTGGTTTCAGGCTCAGTTTGCTCCTTTACTCCCTCCCCTAGTTTGCTGAGCTTACTCCTTCTTCCCTTTTCTATGCACAAAAATTAATAGTATTGCAGAAAATATTACTTTCAGTGATGTTTTCAGGAGAAGTTTTAACACTACATAACTCCATATAACTTTACGGCACATGTAGGCTATTTAAGGCGCAAATAACATAGGACATATCTTAGGAATGGAACCTATTAACTAGTAACATATGAAAGATACATTTCGCTAAGGAAAAGAAGAAGTGCGAGTTTTGGGTTAATTTTATATTGGATTTAAAAACACATATGACATTAGAAAAAAGTCTTGCTGTTTCTCTATTGTTGAGCTTTTAAGCCTATTAAAGACCGTAAGACTTTTAAGTGATCTTCAAGTTAGACGTGGTGATTTGTTTAACAATATTAGTGAAAATACTGAGAACTATACTGAGTTTTTAGGAATGTATTTAGAATTATTACCTCCTTAGCTGAAAGAGGAAACGAGCGAAAAAGTTTGGAATGCATCCGTCTCAAACCATCTCCCGGAGGAAGTTGCTCCATCATTTGGATCAGGTTGATCCCTTAAAGAAAAGATTTAAAATTATATGTATAGAATCTGGTATGGATAAGTGACCGTATATGGATATTTTAGTGCGCCTAGTATTACTAAGTATGGGATTAAAAAGGAAGTAATAATAAACAAAATGTGGAAAGAACAGTCTGGTTCCTGTGCACTGTTTTTTTTTTTCCTTTTTATTTTGCAGAGTTTATCCCCATTTCTATTTGAACGAATATCACTAAGTTTGTTGTTTTCTTCTTAGCTTGAATTGCAACACATTCCTCGTCATGGTGGTACCAATGAACCTGTGGCTAAACAATTCCTCGGCATTATTCGACTGATGATATCTGATGTGTGGCTTGGACGCCATGATTGTAAAAATAAAAATTCAGCAGAAGAAAATGTCCTGGATTGTACGGTTTGCGACTTAGGGCGTATGTGGACGCGGCTGGCTACTTCAGTGCTTGAGTTCTTTTGTCCTGAATGCCGAACTCCTCAGATATCTTTTGTTGTTGAGCAAAATCAGTGGAAAGTGTCACCAAAAAATCTGATGCCAGAAAAGAAAATATCGCCAGAGCTTGGGAAACAGCAGGGACCTAAGGAAGTGTCATCTTTTCTTGATCCAAAAATGCTTCCTGGAGCCATGTTCATAAGCATGTCTCAGGTAAAACTGTTACTATTTTCCACCCATTTTTAATTTATGATTATGAAATGAACTTATTCAGATGCATGACAAAACTCGGCAAAGTTTATTGAGGTCTTTGAAACTTTAGTTTCTCTATAAACCCGCTAGGTCTATATAACCTTGATAGTGTAAGTGAACTCTGAGTTACCAGAAGAACAAAAGCCAAAGAACCGGTGTTGGTGTCGAGTATGACGATAAGTCACTCAAGTGACGAGTGTTGAAGTATCAACTACCACATTTAGAAGCTAATGTCAATACTATTTGTTTTGGTTTTACTATCATAAATTTTAAATTGTCCTTTGTTTGCGAGACGTATCTACTTTCAGGGTTTACGTTTCCAGGTGGCTAGATTAGAAACTCGTCTAGACACTTCATCAGGGAGTACGTGTCATATGTTTTATTCCTAATGTTGTATCTCTTCTCCTGACTGCGCGATTGACTATCTGAAGATTATTGAAATTGTTGCGGTCATTTTGCTCCTAGTTTTATTTAATGGGCTTTTTCGTTTTATTTCTTATTGCTTTCACCCATCTATTTTTCATTTTTTCCCCTGTTTTTTATCTGTAGTGACACATTTAATTCCCAAGTATGGAAATATTAAGCCTCTATTCAGCACTATAAAAACAGAAACGGATTAAAATCGCTGAAATAAATGAAACTGTTTCTCTTTTATGCTTTTTTTTCTTTCTTTTTTTATCAGGAAAACAGAAAGCCGGGGTTTCAGACAAACAGTTGTTTAAACAGGTGCTATTACGTAAATTTGTGCAATTTTATCACTTTAGAAAGTAAAATCTAAAAGTTCTTACGCTCCTTCAATACACTTTGCAGACAAATATAGAGCTGACGAACTGTTTACCATCACAGTGATAGAAGTTGGACTAATCCACAATATTTTAAATAATTAGTTTATAAATATTAGACAAAATTCTTATTGTTCAGCAAGTTGAAACCATAGCATATTAGAAGGAATTCGATGTGGCTCAAGTCACAAACTTAATGCAAACGACTTAAATTGGCATAGAATTTCAAACCTTCTATCACAAAATCACAAAATAACACAATATAAATCTATCACAAAATAAAGCCTTAATTGCGCATAGTAACTTTCTTTCATTGAATAAAGATTAATTTTTACTGTATACAAGAAAGAGCAGATAATAGCGGAATAACTAAATCAGTAAAATGAGCAAATAATTACACTGTCTGCTAAAAGCCTCAAGAATCGTTTGAAGTCCTTGACCATAGAACTGAAGCTAACACAAGCAAACTAGTTCTTTGGATTACCCTGGAATAACCTTTCAGACTTTTCTCAGCAAAAAGTAACCCTCTACAATCGCCCTCATAGTGGATCAGTAGATCAGTATAGTAGCATAGTAGATCAGTAGATCAGTATAGTAGCATAGTAGATCAGTAGATCTGTAACCAGTCAGAAATCAGTCAGAGCCAGAAACCAGTCAATGAGAGATACAACTAAACAACCACCTGTGATTATCGTATTGAATATCTATTTGAGCCAGAAACCAGTCAATGAGAGATACAACGAGACAACCACCTGTGATTATCGTCACCAGGGTACGTAGTTGAGATACTTAGGGCGTGTCCTACAAATGGATGACCAGCGACCTCCGAAATGCTATCCTTCACTGGTAACCAACGGGCACTTGTCTTAGGGAAAGACCCAGTAATACACTGCGGCACAACTACCAGACTGATCTACGCTATGATCAGTAGACGATTTTTATAGTGATGAATAGAGGCTTACATCAAAATATTATTGTGTATACACAAAATTACATATAAGGAGGGACATTTTGTCGTATCCAAAACAAAGAGGTGCATCTTAAAACTGCACAGAGATTGAAAATAAGACTTATCTATTTTGCATGTAGTTTTTCTTTGATGATTGGGATGAGAATATTCCTTACTAGAGTTTTCAACTGAATTAAAAGGCCAAATTTTGGGATTTAATAAATACAACTATTGTTTAGATAGTATTTGAGCTGAGGCACTGAGAAATTTGTGTCCTAGTTATGGCTGATGTCCTCTTCGGCAGGGGTTAATATGCTTCTGCAAATGACGCAAGTGGATAAAGACGCGTTAGGGAAAGTTCCTTATGTCCTTTATTTTAGGGTCGTTAAATATCTTACTGAAAAGAAAAATAATATAATTTTTTTTACAGTCAGAAAGAAAATTGGCTCAGAATCCGGTTGAATTTGTTTGAACCACCTTGCTGGTTTATTACAGTATTAGAGAAGGAGAGTGTAAAGAGAATTTTTTTTGCAAGTAATCCATTTAAAAAAGAATACTCTCCACGCTTCCATACTCTCTCTCTCTCTCGATATTTCCGTTTCTAAAAGTACTTGAAATTTGTCAGGCTGATGAATATTGAGAATGTTAATGAATGCTGTTGAGGATGTCACAGTACGCCAAAAAAAAAAGAGTAAACATCACACTATCCTGGTGAATGTAATTTGCTGAATAAAATGGTGGAATCGTTTCGGAGCCCAAAAGAATCCTAAATGCTATCTCGTAAACTAAAAGTAAAGGAGTTTTAAGCAATGTGGAAACTCCACAGTTTTTTAGAATACCAATCAGCTTTAAAGGATTTACGCGGTCAAAACCTTGGCTTGCATAAATCAAACATGTGTAGGCAAAAGTCGCGAATTGCCAGTAATACTCAGTAACAGTACATTTTGAAGCCTTTCTCTTATCTTTTATTATTATATCTGGGCATTAAATTTAAGAAAAAGTATGGAATTACGGACGTTCGATCTATACTTGCTTGTTGAATACGGTATGAGGCTGGTAGCGTCTGAAATTTCTTTTTTGGGGCGTTAAAGAGAGATAAGTCGAATCATGCTGTATTTTTTTTTTTTACTAAGTTAATTCGGAGATTCGAGTCAATGCTTACCATGCGCTCGGTTGGTAAGCAAACGAGGCGATTCAGTTCTTCAAGCACATACCCCTTCCCCCAAAGTCAAGATTGTTACTTGTACCATAAATTGCAATTTTGCCATAATCGTATAACTTGCCAGTTTCTGCAGTTTTCTTTTCAACTGGAATGAGGCCCGAGTAAAAGTAACTATTTCTGGGAAGAAAAATGTGTTCTTTTTGATGGTGCTAAAATAAAGGAAATGTACTTTGAAACATCCGGCTATGAACAACCTTGACAACTAAGTTTAGGCTGGCTAACACATTATCGCCATCCCACAACAGAGCTATCGACGAAGCCTGGTAGTCTACTTATGCAATATGTTTGCATACTTGTAGATAGTTGCCAGTAAAATACCGGACTTGTGATGTGCTTCTTTAGAAAGTTATGTTGATCAGGATCTGGGATTCCAGGTAAATTTTTTGCGTAATCTCAAGGTTTAACCCGAAGATGTGTAGCATTTTCAAGTTCCTGTAATGTTTTAGAAGGTACCGAATTTGAGAAGTTGTTTGACTTGTTAGAAGAACACCGAAATATGAAACCATGTGTTAATAACAGGACAGTGGACCGTGGACAAAGGAATAACGTAAAGCGTGATGCGTTATAATAATAATAATAATTTATTTATTACCCACTATAAAAAAGAAGCGGAGTACATCAAGAACAAAAAAAAAACAAAAAAAAAACAACAAAAAAGCAAACTCGCACACTTAACAATTATTTACATAAAACGACGTAAATTATGGTGCGCAGTAAGACCTGCAGATAACGACAGCTTTCCCGCAAACACAGTCACTTTTTCCCGTAAATCAGGGAGGCCGGATCGCGATATTATATGCCGGTTTCGGAACCACGGAGGGAGGCACAAAAGGTACCGAGAAAATTTAAAATAATAAGTCCGGATAGAATTCAGATCTTTAGGCTTCAGAATTGGAAGAAAACCAGATAAAAAAAGAATAGAATGATCGCAAAATTAAGAATATAATATCCCAAGCGCTTTTTTATTGTACCTCCCTCTATTTGCAACAATTTTTGAATATCCTATCTGAATTTTTTTTTTGCATTAGAAACTGTCAGAGCCCAATGTGTTTTGAGATTATTAGTAATGTGAAGACCAAGCCACCGAAAAGAAGAGACACAGAGAATAGAGAAAAAACCACAGTTAAGAGGGAGACTCGCACTCGAATTAAATGAAATATATTCGCACTTATCAACGTTCAACATAAGCCCAGTCCGTCTGAACTGGTCTGAGATCCAGCTGACAGAATGGGAGAGTCCAGCCCTAGAACGACTGACACGGAGAACATCGTCCGCATAAGCAAGATACGAGACATCAATTCCATCAGAAATGAAGGTCGAAGGCAAGGATGAAAGGATAGGAGCAATACATAACTTAAAAATGGTTGGAGAAAGCACACCATCTTGACGGACCCCACGCCGAAGAAACACCTTTGAATCAGAAACTACTCCATTACATTTTACCCGAAGAAAAGAGTTAGAATACCAGTACCGTAACAAAACAACAATAGAAAGGTTAATATTGTTGGAAAAAAGGGAATAGAGTGCATGTGAGTGGACTATACTATCGAAAGCTTTCGAAAGATCAAGAGCACAGATATGAAGAGGAGATTTATAATTAACAGATTGCAACAGGAGGGAAGCTAGAACACGATGGGCGTGCTGACATCCCAGCCTTTTTTGAAAGCCAAATTGGTTTTCACCAAAATTAACATTTTCTGAAATGAAAGGGAGAAGAATACATTCAAAAATTTTCCTAAGAGTGCACGAAACAGTAATTGGTAGATAAGAACTACACTCTGACGAAGTTTTTCCACGCTTCAAAACCGAGGTGACTGTGCCACAGAGAAAACTGTTGGGAACCATAGAAGTAGATAAACACATCTGAAACAGTAGCTGAAGGTGATCTATCAAAGTTGGGCAAACTACTTTTAGATGATAAGACGAAATTCCATCTTGATCAACAGAGCTAGATTTCATGTTCTTAATAGCTTGACCAATATCAACAGTAGAAACTGGTAATACATTACTTTGAGAAATACGATTAGACAAACACGATTCAAGAAGGTTACTAAAAAGCTTTTCAATTTCCCGGTTCACCTTGCCGAAAATATCATTTTAATACGACACCCAAGCATGAACTGCTATAGGACTTTCAGAAAAATCACTACTAAGCTTATCCGAATTCAGAACATGAGACCACTCCTTTCTCGACGCAGGAAAATCAAAACCAGATACCCTAGACTGCCGTAAACGTTTTTTATAAGCACGCTTGGTACTTTGCTTCAGATCGAAGACAACTCCTCGATTTGGCCGACCGCAAGACACCCATATTCGTAGCCAAAACTTAGCTTTATTCTTTACAACTTTTAATTCTGGGTCCAAAACCCATTCTGGTTTTCTAGTTTTAACTTTAATCTTTTCTAGAGGAACAGCAGTCGCCTCTGCTTGTTTTAAGTACCAAATTATTTTATCATAATAATCATTTAGAGACTGCTTATCATTTGAGAAACGGTCAGTAACTTGAAGCAAATGGTAAGGAACTTTTATAGAACCCAATAACGCGGACAACGTAGTAATATAAAGTGCAAAATTAGCTCTTCTCCAGTTATTCCTGTAAAACCACTTAGAACTTTTTGTAAATGGTCTAGTAGAACGGGAAGCGACTACTGAAGCAGAGAACGAAATTGGGAGGTGGTCAATATCACGATAGTCTTCATGAACAAGAACAGTCGATACATTAATATTTTGCGAGGAAACTACATGGTCAATATTAGACAAACTTCCAGATTGGTGAATATATGAATAATCAACACTTTTCTCGACTATTTTATAAGCAGAAAAAGCATCAAGGACTACATCGGATGGAACTGACTGACTTGTAATATCTGTGTTGAAGTCACCAACCACTATGAAATCATAACCAGTCGATACAACAGACACAAGAATAGCCTTAAGATTTGCTGAGGCTTTCATATACGCGTTTAAAGCGGAAATAGTTTTTTTGTTACACGGGAGATACACATTTATCAGCACAGTATTACCAAACCGAACCGCAAGGATGAATTTATCACTGTGAAAACACACTGGAGAGAGAAAATTCAGGCTATTCTAAACAATGCACGCGAGGCCTCCAGAAGGTCTACCAAAAGTGACCTCAGCATTAGCTGTAAAAACGGAATGATTACGACTTCTTTTTAACACATTAATACTAGTAGAAGTCAGGAGGTGTTCTTGAAGGCATACTATGTCAAACTGGTCACACAATTCATCCATCATATGCTCCTTTAAACGAGTACTATTTGTATTAAGCGAAACAGTTGAAACAGGCACAATCATTTCTTCTTGGCAATCATATCTCTCAGCACTTTGCATCTAAGACTAAAGGAGGCATGATTTTCACCACAATTGGCACATCTTGCATCAAGCTGGCAGGGAGAATCCTTGGTGGAAATATAAGGGCCCTCACAGCGTGCACACTTCGCAACCAAACTTGCAAAATCAGCTACTTTATGGTCTGGCGAACGGCATTTTAGACAGCACCGAGGTGCCGACAGATATTTTTTCACAGATAAATATTCATATCCAAGTTTAATACCATTTTGCATAGTCTTGGCTTTTGACATGGAGTCACAAAACTCAAGCTTAACCGTGCCAGTGTCACCTAGCCGCATAGCTTCCACCACACCTGGATATCCTTGAAAGAATGAGAGGTCTAAGTCCTTCGATATTCCTCTGACTACCCCGAAAAACCGCTTAGTGATCACCTTGGATGGAGATTCTGCTAAAATCACTGAAATAGAGTCTTTGAAATCTTCAGCAGCAGATTTTTTAACATTGATTAGCCATTTGTCACCTCGCAAACTCAGCTTGGTAACTGCGTCATGACAGCTCACTTTATCGAGCACTTCTTTGCGTTTTATCGGGTAATTTAGTGTTTGCGGCACTTTAGAGACAACAACAGGGGTGTGAGAGTCAGTTGACGGGGTTGCACGGGCAGGCAGTGGTGGAAAGTGATTATCATACGAATCGAACTTACTTGAAACAGTCTTTAGGAAGTGTTCCATTCTATTCAATTTCGCGTTCAAACTCGAATAATCCAAAGCAGGGATGACAGGTACACCATTTGGAGAACGAATTACAAACATCGGTAGGTCTATGTCTTCATTGTCACATTTCTCGAATATGCTTAACATATCCTTCAGATGCTTCAGATTGCTTTCCAAAGTCTTCGGCCCCTATCTTCTCGGAAGCTCAGTCCCAGGTACAGCCGCATCGTAGAGGAGTTTTTTTTTAGCTTCGATTGCACTCGGCAAGTCCAGAAAAAACTCCTTTCCAAATTTCGGTATTTCGTTTTCATTCACTCCATTATCACGGTTAAATTGCAAAAAATTTAAAACCGGCGAAAAAACAATTCCATTATTCATTATTCACTGTACATATCATAAGAACCAAATACCAATAAGCGAAGGAAGCGTAGTTTCCTGCTACCAGATCCCTGCAATTTAAGGGAGTAACACTCCCGGCAGGTACAACGGCCCTTGCGACAAGAAACTCCCCTCTTCTGCTCGCTTATTAGCAAAATTGAATTATAATCAGTTTATCAAACCAAATTAAAAAGATAGTAAAATAATAGATGACCTTATATGAGTGAGTAAATATATCCAAATGGTAAAATAGTCCGTAAATATAAATTTATTATTTCACTTCTTCCGAAACTGACGGTCACCGCAATCCACTGTAATTTATTCCAAACTTAATCCGGCTTTAATATCAATAGATGTTCACAGGTCGAATGTGAAATGAAACCGTGTGTTCGAAATAACAGGACAGTGGACAAAGAAGCACGTAATCACGTTATGCAGCCGAATGCACAAATCAACAAAAGTGTTAGAAGTGTGGATCAACTGATCACACTTCCGATCGCCTAAACAAGTGCAATCAGCCAGCCTTCTGCACGAGCTGCAACTCAAGTGCAGACACATCCTATCGCGTACGCTGTCCTACAAGCAAGTCTACAAAGTCTGATATGAAATCCGGCGTTTCTCGAATTTCATGAACCTTGTGTCTTGGATCATAAATGGCAACGTTGCTGACCGATCTTTAATAATAGCTGAAATGCTGAAAACCAGGCATATTGTAAGTGTTCAAGAGCACTTTGCCCTTCCATTGTCTGTGAATCAGTTAGACATTTTTCAGTCTCATTTGATGTATGCTGTTCCTGCTGAGCGTAAGTAGGCCCTTGGTCGACCCTCTGGTGGACTTGTAACTTATGTTCGGAGAGATATTGAGTCAAAGATTTTATTCTCAACGCAAAATATCCTTGCAGTGCAAGTAGGTGGTAATTTAGTAGTAGTTAACGTGTATCTGCCGACAGATTACCGGGATGACCATTCAGATTCGCTTTTTGCCAGAAGTATCGCTAAACTATCAGAGTGCCTTCTCCTAGCTAAGCGTAGGAAACTCCCTAGAGTTATTTTAGGTGATTTTAATTGCTCATTGAGTGCTAATGTCAACGAGATTGATAGTATTGAATCTAGTGTTCGGGAAAATATGATTTGCGGTTTACTTGATGATTCGTTTATCGTGTCAGGCAAAACACAAAATTTCACATACATACATAGCACAGGTTCCTCTGATCTTGACCGTGTGATTTGTTCAAAACAGCTTTCCCCCTCTCAAGTGCGCGTCTTTGATACTCCATTTTCTTCGGACCACTTCCCAATAGAATTGAATATAGTACCTCCTTCTTCAAGCACTCACCAAACTATTCAAAAAGTAAGATCGCTGAAATTGGTAGAGCTTACGGATTGGAATAAAAAGGATCCCTTCCTTTACAATCAC
>JAQQPU010006190.1:27896-43672 GCA_029168905.1 Artemia sp. Kazakhstan ARC1039 | reverse complement strand
AAATTTTGATTGGATGTTTTTGGGGAAATAGTGGGTGCGAGAGGGATGTTAGTTATCCTTCAATGACTTTCGACTATTAAAAAGGGCATAAGCCCTTCTAATTTCCAATCGAATAAACCCTTTTTGAAGTTTCTATAACATCACTGCCTATAAAAACTTTAGATGCCTCCTTACCCCGAGGGCTCTGAGTGGGTCATCATCCTCAAAGACATAATTTCTAAAACTTATAACTATGTTGAACAAAATGACTATCTAGAAATTTTGATTGGATGTGTTTGGGGAAAAGGGGGGTTAGTTGCCCTCAAATCACTGTCGACTATTAAAAAGGACACCAGTCCTTTCAATTTCCAATCGAATGAGCCCTTTTTCAAGTTTTTAAGATAAAGCTTTCAATAAAAAACCTTATTTGCCCCCAGGGCATACGTTACAACCCTTACCCTGAGGGCTGTGGGGGGAGTGTCATCCTCAAAGACCTAATTTCCAGAACTTTCAACTAAATTAAACAAAATAGCTATATCAAAATTTTGATTGGATGTGTTTGGATAAATGGTGGGCGTGGAAACCAAGACCAAAAAAAAAAAAATAATAATAATACATTGTACCAACATCGTTCTTTACTTAGGCTGCGCTATTGCGCTGCCTAGGATTTTGAATTTGGCTTTCATTGAAGTTGGATTTTTGTCACGTATATGCTTTTGTTTTTCTACTTTTATATTTTGTACTAAAAATACTAATTTATATCTGGTTTATCATAGGCAGCGCAATAGCGCTGCCTGAGTAAAGAGCGATGTGGGCACAATGTATTATTATTATTGTATATATATTATTATTATTACTATTGTTATTAGAAGACCAGGGCACTTCATAGCGAAGGAGTTGTCGTAGAAACTTTGAAAAGGACTCATTCAATCGGAAATTGAAAGGGCTAGTGCCCTTTTGATAGTTGAAAGTGATTGGAGGACAACTAACCCCCCTTGCTTCGGGGGTTAAGCAGGGATGCGTGTTGTCTCCCCTCCTGTTCATCATTGTCATCGACTTCTCTGAAATGCTAACGGCAAAGGAGTAAAACTTGACAACTCAAAACAACTGTCAGATTTAGAATTTGCTGACGACATAACCCTTCTAGATGAAGACAAGGCTAGCCTGCAAGAATTCTTTAACCGTGTGACTACAAGTTAACGTAAAGAAGACGAATTGTATGGCTGTTAGCAGCGATCAACCTCTCGAGATCTTCCATAAGGGTGAAAGAGTCGAGCAAGTATCATGTTTTCGATACCTTGGCAGTATAGTTGAAGAGAGGCAACATAGCTAAAGAGGTCCAGACCAGAATTGGGATGGCACAGACTGCCTTGAATCGGCTCTCATCAATATGGAAATCTCCAAAATTATCATTAAGGCTCAAAATGAGACTCTTCATCAGCAACGTGATGAGCATACTGCGTTACGCGTGTGAAACCTGGAAACTCGACCAAACTCTAGAAAAACGTCTGCTAGCCTTTGAGAATTACTGTCTCCGACGATTGTTGCACGTCCGCTGGTGCCATCGAGTTACCAACGAACAAATTCGAACCCGCACCATGCAACCACCTGTCACTGAAGTAATCACGTATAGATGCTGGTGCTTTCTTGGTCATGCATTGCGCAAGCCGGATAGTAGACTACCGAAGATGACATTCCAATGGAATCCAGGGGGCTCATGACGCAGAGGCAGGCCCATGAATACTACACGCCGGACGTACGAAAAAGACCGAGCAACAATAAACACTGCTATTGTGCCAAACTGGGCAGATATATTAGCCGCTGCCCAGCTTCGAGAAGAATGGTGGAGTCTCGCTGATGCTCTATGCGCCCTGGATGGCGTTGGAGGAACTAAGGTATAAAGTAAGGTAACCCCCCTCCCACGCGCATCATTTCCCCAAACATATCCAATAAAAATTTTGTGATAGCCATTTTGTTCAATGTAATTGAAAGGTTCAGAAATTATGTCTTTGAGGATGACAACCCTCCCCCCACAGCCCTCGGGGCAAGGGTTGTAAGTTATGCCCTGCGAGCTTATAAGGTTTATATAGAAAGGGTGATCGTATAAACTTTGGAGGGGGCTCATTGGATTGGTAATCAGAAGTTCTAGTGTCTTTTTTCAAATTGAGAGTAATCGATTGGTGGATACCCACCCAACCCCCCGACCCCCAAACCTCGTATTTTCCCGAAATGCATCTGATAGAAATTTTGAGATGGCCATTTGTTGTTGTAGAAACTTCGAAAAAGGTTCATTTGATTGAAAACTGAAAAGGCTAGTGCCCTTTTTATTAGTGAAAAGGGATTGGAGGGCACCCCCCACGCCCATCAATTCCCAAAGCACATCTAATAAAAATTTTGGGATAGCAGTTTTGTTCAGCATAGTTGATAGGTCTGAAAATTATGCCTTTGACGACCCCCATACTTTCTCAAGACCATAATATAATTTGCACTTTACTAAAAAGAAAAAAAAAAATGGCTGTGGATTGTCAGTTTAGTATACACATACTGATATATATTCCTTAAAGTTTTAATAATTTTTATTTATTAGACTTAAAAAAGTTAAAATATTTTAAACGTATTTTGTCGTTTAATGTTGTAGGATGAAAGAATTAGAATGGCTTTTGAGTCTTCAACGGGAAAGTGAACGCAAAACAGATATTTTTGTTTAAAAAACACAAGACAAGATAAGTTTGTTCTAAAATAAGATTAATAACTGATAATTATGTATTATAGCTATTATATTAAGAAATTTATATTTTTCTATGTGCTATATTACTGAAATTTTGAGATAGCCATTTTTTTAAAAGCAGTTTAAAGAAAAGCAGTACAGAGTCTACCCAGCTTTAAATGGGTGCCTGGAGAAATCTGGGGAAGGTAAACAGGAAGGGTGTGCGAAAGCACAGGATGGTTGGCCCCCAACCCCACAATACACTTCCTGGCTGAAGGGCCAAGAAACGGAGATCAGCACCGGCGGTAGGGACTGTAAAGTCTAATGCCGTATTCTTTACCTTTCTTTTAGTCCTAAGATCACATAGCAAGGTCTTTGGGGTTAACACAACCCCCCAGAGTCTGGGGGCCAGGATTGTAAGTTGTGCCCCGGGGGCATATAAGCTTTTTATGAAGGTGTGGTTGTTTGAACTTAAGAGGAAGCTTATTTGATTGGAAATGTATAGTTCTAGTTTCCTTATAAGAGTCAAAATTTATGTAGGGCAACTAGCCCCCCCCCCTCCTCCCTGACATCCTGTTTTCCCCAAACGCATCCAATCAAGATTTTGAGATAGCCGTTTTGTTAACAATAGTCCTAAGACCATATAACGATGGCTTTAAGGTGGACACAACCCTCCAGAGCCTAGGTGCAAGGGTCTGAGTTATGCCCCGGGCATATAAGGTTCTTATAGAACGGATGGTCGTATAAACTTCGGATCCGATTGGGTTCATTGGATGAGAAGTCGGAAGATCTTGTGCCCTTATTAAGAGTCAAAAGTGGAAGAAGGACAACCAGCCTCCCCCCACAATCCTATCCCAAAACAGATCCAATCAAAATTTTAAGAGAACTACTATGTTCATCATTATTGAAACGTCCAGTAATTATGTCTTTGGGGATGTCAACCTCCCCACAATGTCAACTTATATTATTCACTTAGACCTATAAGGGTAAGTTGTGGGGGATTTTTAACTAGCCAGAAGGCAATATATGTATACTTTTAATGCTACCACTACAATTAATGTAACTAATGACGCTAAAGTTATTAAGATGACACTCTTAGGGAACGTTTAGGAGTTTCAATAGCACGCAGGTTTTCAAAAGGGCATATAAGCAATATCAGAGGCAGCACCATTCTGTAATAGCTATAAATATCATTGAATCTTTTAAAGGAGCTAATTCAATTCAAAATTAAAAGTTCTAGTGCCATTTTTAAGAGTAACAAGAAGTTGGACGGCAAGAAGCCCTTCTCCCAAGCCCATTCATTTTCCAAACGCATCTAGTCAAAACTTTGAGACACTCATTATGTTCAGCATAGTAGAACAGTCCAGCAACTATGTCTTTAGGGATAATAGGGATGTCGATCCCCCACAATTATGCAATTGGCCCATTATACTTTAAAACTAAATGTTGCTTTAAAATAAATCAAAAGGCATTGTTTTAAATGGTTGCCAATAAGATTCCTCAGCAGTATATCGAGAACGACTGGGGGTATTAAGTTGAAACTTTTGGGGATACTACTATATCTACTTCTGCTGTTACAATTCCAATAAATAAAAAGAGTGTAAGTGTATCTAGGTTGTCAAACAGCATAGATAAAATCTTTTGGGAATGATGTTAAGTTTTATTTTTCAGGTCAACTTCAGAAGCTATAAAATTAAATTAAAAATCTGTTTGTGTCAGGATTAAAAATTGTTGAAAAAGCTTCTCCGACATACAAATAGCAACCCATACTATGGATTCTTATAGAAAAAAAAAACTGAAAAGATATAAAATATTTCTTTTTCCATGAAAAAGACAAAGTCAATAAAAAACGAACAAACATTATTTAAAAAAAAAATTCTGCAAAACAAGTTTTTCAAAGAAAAGTAAAGAGCGCCCTTAAGCCAAGAATGAGCATAAATAAAGTCAAATAATCTTCCAGGCGTAAAACTACCACAAATCACTATCAATAAATAATTGAAATTCAAAACAAGCAGAAATTACAATAAATAGTCGAGTCAAACTAAAAACAAACAAAAATTAACATGAATAGGGCTGATAACCCCCATGCCTTCTCAATGCCAGAACACAATTTGCGCTTTACTGAAATCAAAACAAGTTAGAAATGTTTTCAATTTTCTTACTTTCATAAATAAAAATTATCAAAACTTTAAGGAATAAATATCGATGTATGTCAATTAAATTGACAATCCACGGTCATTTGTTTTTGCTTGTTGCTGTTTTTTTTGTTTTTTTTTTTGGTAAAGCTCAAATTGTTTTCTGGTCTTAAGAAGGCATGGGGGTTATCAGCCCTACTCACGTTAATTTTTGCTTGTTTTGAGTTTCATTTATTTATCGATACTGACTTGTGGTAGTTTTACACTTGGAAGATTATTTGACTTTATTTCTGCTCATTTTTGGCTAAATGAAGCTCTTTACTTTTCCTTGGAAGAACTTATTTTGTGGAAAAAGTTTTTTTTTAAATTAATTAACAAAAAGTAAATTATATTTTGAAAGTGTAAATCTATAGATGGCTGAATCTCAATTTACATACAATGTAAAACAATAGGATTTCTGAAATATAACAAACGAAAAGTTGCGCAGAGGATGTAAACCTTACATAATTTGTCCCACAAGTAATGGAGCAAAATTTTTTTTTTCTTAAGAGTGAGAACAGGATTAAGCTTAATGTTTGTCATCCCCTATTCCTGTTGCTCACCCGACAAACTATACATTTTATTTGACTTATTTTTGTATTTCAGACACATATGGGGAATGGGGGGGGGTGCTTTGGGCACTTGTGCCCTCAAGACCTGAATATTTTTTCAGTTTTCAGTTTTTTTTTTGTAGTAATGCCACCTTCCCGCCACCACCGAAATAACTTTTTCCCTGTTTCTGTTTTTTTTTTCTTTATAATTAGTATAATTTCGAGTTTGTATTGAATTAAGAGAAATTATACAAACATATTTAAGAGGTTATTATTAGTTTTTTAAGAGTTAAATTTTTTGTAGTATGACGATAGTGAAGACGGAATTGACGAAGAAGAAGAAGATAATACTCGGGTCTTTGTTCCTCCGCCACCTGAAACACCAATTCAAACTACCTCACGATCAGTTGAGCCTGATATACAGGAAGAATCGGGCGAAGATGGCGATGATGAAGAAGAAGATGATGATTATGATTCTTTTGAACCTGTTGATATTACTGAAGAAGAAGGTAAGATACATAGTTGGGTTCTTGGTTGGTACCATAATAAAAGAAAACTCATTTACTGGATGTTAAATTTACACTCAGTCCATTTTCGTTTTTTCTCAATTCCGGACTTAGAGACTCGATTTTGTATTTGCTTGCATCAAACAATTTTCGGTGACTCATGCAGCTATTATTATATTGTAAAAGATTTATTAGTTATTAATTAGGTATAATAAAAATAAAGATCCTCCGGTGCCATTGCTGGCGCATAAGGTGTCGAATCGGCGTTTCAGTTGCTGGATCTTTTTTTTACAGGGACAAGTAGCAAGCCTGCCGCCAAACCTTGCCAACTTACCCACTTTTCGTGTGAAATGCACTCTTTTTTATCTCAAAGGGGATGAGAAAGAAGAAAAATCTCTCTTTTTGGGTGTCAGTTTTCGTTCTCTTTAAACGTCAATAGTTGGCATATTCGTTAAAATAGCATTTAACCCAAGGAACAGGGTTGCCAACTTTTACCGTTTTCGTGTGAAATGTACTCTTTTTACCTCAGAAAGGGCGCAAAAGCGGGGATACGCAATTTTTTTATTTGCACTCTTTTTTTTTAGCTAAAAACACTTCTTTTTGGCCGTGATTTGCACTTCTTTTGCCTGGATTTGCACCCTTTTTAGACGTTTGTAGTTGGTAACCCCTGTATGCCGTATTGCCAAACAGAACATCGATTCACTGTGCTACCACAGGGTAGTTAAAATTATTTGGCTATTATTTAGCTTATAATTAAAGAATTGTATATTATAAAAATAATCAGCTATTATTTATCCCTCCTGTGTGTGCATTCTTTATGGGGGCAACATTATTTGCCAAGATGACTAAGTAATTTTACAAATTTGGTCCGAGAACTCCCCCCCCCCCCCTACAAGATTGCTATAAAGGATCCTCTAACCGAGGACTTTGGGTCGAAAAAGCCACTTGTTTCCTCTTCCCCCTCCCTCTTTTGTTCACGGGGAAGTTATTTGAAGGAATAGTTCACGAATGGTATTTCAACTTAAACTTTTAGCTGTTGAATACTGTACATTAGCATCAGTTTTTCAAAGATGGCTTATTACACAGAACAACATTATACAATAAAGCGAAAAAAGAACTGAAGAATGTATTTCAGTTGAGATGGTAAAATAGAAAAAATTATAAAGCCTGAATGTTTTGTTTTCTCATCGGGAGACCCTTATCAACGGAAAGAGCGAAAAAAGGGAGACTAAAACGTAATAATGAAATAATAATGATAATATATATAATAATATAATTATGATAATGATAATGATGATAATGATAATGATGATAATAATGATAATAATGATGATAATGATAATGAATAATGATAATGAATGAAATGCTTTAAAACGAAAGTACTAATTTGTTGTCCTTTTGTCAACAAAATATCTGTGAATCATCAAGAGGAATGCTCATTACTGTCCTCAAACAGCTCTGAAAAAAAAAATCTTTTTTAGGTGTGAGTTGATTTTTCTTTTGTATTTATATACACAGACAGATAGATTTATTCAGCAGTAAACGCAACAATTACAGACGCATACGTCACCGTATTCCCTCTACAAGGTTCTGGCCGGGAATGTAGGGCGGAAAAACACGAACACACTAAAAGAAGAGCGTGATGAATTGCCACCCACGACTGATTACTTACCTAGTGATTCACGACAAGATTGGGGGAATGTTGGGCGACTTTTTGAATGAAAATATTACAAAAGGATATTTTTTAAAGAAAATACTAAAAAAAAGGTGTTTTTTAGAATATAGTGGGCAAGGGCCCCCCTTCCCTCCTTCTACAGTTGGTGCCACTATACCCGCCGAAAACAGCCAGACCAAAGTGCCATACAGAATACCAAAATGGTACGTAACGGGAGAGGAGGGCAATAATAATAAAAACTTTGGGGGTGAGGGGCAAAAAATCAAGAAACATACTTTTTTTGATAATTTGAATAAGAAGTGCACAGAAATTCACAAACTCTAGGATTATTTGGGAGGCCAGTAACAGAGTCCCGGTAAAATAGGAGGCCACATGTGAGGGGTACAATACTTCAAAGTCTTTCTTTCTTTTTGACGTTGTTTCCGTAGGTTTCAGTCGCCTATTTAGCTTTTTTCCCTGAAAAATATCTCAGGATATGAAAACGAACAATTTCTGCTTATTGTTTTACTGATTTTGCTGTCTTAATTGAAAGATCCACCTGTGTTTGCTTCAGGTACCCATTGAATAATGTGGCACGATTATGTCTGGAGCTGTATGTTGCTGAAATACGGAAATACGGAATTATATAAGCAGAAGGAAGCAGTCTTAGAAATTGATTGTGTGTTTAAACTGAGCTGTCTATGAAATTTTTCGCGTGTTTAAATACAGTTTAATATTGAAATAGAAGAGCTAATAATTTACAGAACTTTCAGGGGATCCGTAAAAATGTGTTTAGGCTAAAAAAAAAATTAAACTTTAAAACTCTCCTGAAAAGATTGTCTCGGCGAGAACTCTTAACGTGAAAAAGACATCGCCTCTCAAAATTCAGTGTCATACCCCAGCCCCTGGAAAAATAGTTCGAAAATAAAGTAAGGCGCATCAGAAACCCCCCTTAAAATGAAAATAGTTTGAGCCTGATTATCGGTTTATGATCTAATGATCTTAATGATCTCTAGAGAGTTCATTAGAGTGCATTAGAGAGTCTAATGATCTCATTAGTTCTTCACTGGTGCGTGCATTTTCATTTTTGTTAGTTTTCTTTTTTGCATATATATAAACGTTGGATTGAAATTGAGGATTTAAGCATCCTAGCTGAAAGTGTGAGCAAAATTAATGAACTTTTGGAGGTTTTGCGAGTTCAGGGTGCTAGAATAGGTTTGAAAATTAATGTTAAGAAGACTAAGGCTAGGAATAAGTGAAGATGAAAAGGTGACATTGGATAATGAAAAGACTGATCAGGTGGGCAGCTTCACTTACCTTGGTTGTATTATTAGTAAAGATGGTGAGAGCAGTGAAGATGTTAAAAGTAGAATAGCCAAGGCTCAGGGTGTTTTTTCACAGTTAAAAAAAAGTTTGGAAGAATTGGAAGATAAGTCTACAAACCAAGATTAGAATATTAGAAGCTACAGTGATGACAGTGGTCAAATATGGCCCTGAAGCATGGGCGACCCGAAAAGCGGATGAAGATTTGCTAGATGTTTTCCAGAGAAATTGCTTAAGGATTTTTCTGGGTACCCAGCTGACTGACCGTATTTCAAACAATAGGTTGTACGAAAAATGTGGTTCAATACCGCTCTCTAGGGCTATAATGAAAGAAAGGTTGAGGTGGTTAGGGCACGTTGTGCGGATGAAGGATGACAGATTGCCGAAGATTGTTCTTTCCGGCCAACCGTCTAGGGCTAAACGGAAACATAAAGAAAGAAAAACGAGCAAAAATGTGGTTTTTAAAGGCCAATTGAATTACTGAAAAAAACACAACAAAGCGAATATTTCGAGGGGACAAACGCCTCTCTTCTTCAGCGCGAAACGAAAAAATATAATCAATGCGACTGCCAAAGAACAAACCAACAAATAGAACGTGGAAAGTCGATGTGAATGTGAAAAAAAAAATTAAAAAAAATCAACAAAAGCCAAAAAATTGTAAGAATTAAAACCAAATTCCTAACAACAGTAAAAGTGAGTCATTCGCCAATATCCGTGATTTGCAAAGAAATTCAAAATTGAATCACCATCGACGGATATTAGCCAATAACTGAGAAATAAAAGAAACACATTCATTCACTCAAATCAAAACGAAATAGCAGTGAATGAATTTGAGAGCTATGTTGTCTGACTCCTGGTTTTGATAATTGCATTCCTCGCAGACACTCTTTGAGACTTACGGGGTTGTTGACGTGTCTAATTAAGTGATTGGAAAAATGTTACAAAGTTTATATCTGGGACTATTAAAGTATCGGCTTCTCTTTTAAGAAAACCGAAATACGACTCATTTATTCATAAATCACCTGAATCCCTGTTCAAAGCTAGACCAAAATGTTGGTATTTATAAGTTTTAACAACTTCTCTGTAGTGCTGGACAACACCTTTGTCATGCGAAATTAGGCTAGCTTGATTCAACAAAATAGTATGATCTGGGTTTTCAACAACGGCAGAGTCAAAATTTTCAGTTTTTTTCCCGCTTTTTAAGTATAATATTAATTGAACTAGAATGCTGAGTTAATCTATCCGTGAGTCGCTGATCAGTTCTTCCAATATACCAAAGACCACACGAACAAGGAACTCTGTAGACACCGGAGTTTTTGCTCGTTTTTCTTTCTTTATGTTATGTCAGGCCAATGTGGTTTAAGAAATTAGCTAAACGGAAGGCAGGTTTTCCTCGTCTGGTGTGGGAGGATGTCATAAAGAAAGATTTAAAGGAAATGGGAACTTCGTGGGAGGGTGTAAAAAGGGAGACTGAATAGATTGGGATGGAGGAGGAGCTTGCGTAACTGTGTTGGCCTCAGGCGGCCTGGTGCTGCGGTGACGTGTTAGTAGTAGTAGTAGTTTACCCCCCACCCTCGAAATTTTTGCAAAAATGCATCTAAACAAATTTTTTATTCGTTTTTTAGCGTTTTTTAAAGGTTGTCTCGGCATTTTCCCTATTAAGTACAAACAGTAACTTGGCACGTCATCTTTTGTTTAATTACCTTGCTTACTTTTTTTTACCTTCCATTGTATAAAATGAAACACGTCAAACAGTGCTAACACCCTTAAAATCTTTGTAAAGCTTGAAGTTCTTTGATGGGCAGCATGACTAAGTAGAAAATGAACTGAAGGATTATCTTAAACAAGTTAGAACTTGATTATTACGATTCTAATTAAGAATTTCATTTCTAAATTTAACTTTTAATTCATACTTGTGATGATGAATCATAAATTAAGTGTTTTCCTGATTGCCTATTTCATGTATACCATAGATAATTTCGGAAACCACACTGCCTTTCCATGACGATAAATAAAAGTTCAAAATAGGGATAAAATCCTTTTTAATAGACAGTGTATAGAAAATCCACAAAAATACCACATATTTCGGTCACATATACAGTGACCGTCATCAGTAATTTTTTGTGAAATTTATTATACACTGTCTATTAAAAAGGATTTTATCCCTATTTTGAACTTTTATTCATCGTCATGTATACCATGGAGTTTTAAAAATATCCGCTGCCATCGAGAATCTTCGTCATTAAAGCAATCGAAGTTAGAAACCGTGTTAGAAACATGTGAGGAAACCGTGATAGAAGCGTCTCCTGTAGTGACGTAGTGGGTTTTATCTCAGCTTGGCAATAAGAGCTTGGAATTTTCTTAATTAATAAATAAGGTTCTTTTTTAGTCAAGGGCTTCACTCTTTTGGCTGACTGAGACCCCTCGTCTTGGAATGGTGCAGGGGTACGAATTCACAAAAATATAGGAGGGGGGAGGGA
Source organism: Artemia sp. Kazakhstan ARC1039 (assembly GCA_029168905.1). Taxonomy (NCBI): domain Eukaryota; kingdom Metazoa; phylum Arthropoda; class Branchiopoda; order Anostraca; family Artemiidae; genus Artemia; species Artemia sp. Kazakhstan ARC1039. The sequence continues at coordinate 32,298 of JAQQPU010006190.1, read as the reverse complement.
GGGAGAAGGATTTCTTTTCTTTTTTCAGTGAACAAACGAAAAATTGCTTTAAACATCTAGATTTGCCTTATTTTTTAAAATCCCCGCTGCCCACACCCCACCCTACTCCAATTGGTGTCTCTGGAATGACAACTTCTAGATTCATAAAGGATGTTTTTTTTGTTTTTTTTTCATAACTAGTGATGGCACAAAAAAATTGGAATTGGTAGAATAAGCGTCTTTCCAAGGATAAAAATCGAGTAAATATCGCGGTTCTTGAAATGGATCCACTGTGTGTTAAAAGACTTTATTTCTTCTTTTTTTTTTACTCAAATAAATTTATTGCTGGAACTCCCCAAGATTGAATAATTAAATTTCAATGCAGCGGTTTGCATGTACCAATACTACTTAATTAGCCCCTTTATTTGTAATTATTTGTTTTGACATATTTAAAAGAATTAAAAGTACTATTGGATTTGAAATCGAGACAGCGAGGAAGACTCGGGATAAGAATCGGAATTGGGACAAGTTTTTTTCCAATAGGTTACTAATCATAACGTCCTAGCCATTCACAGCGGCAACTTACGACTAGCTTAACTTGTTTGGGAAACTTTAAATAACGTTAAAGAACGAAAGTTAACATTTTCAGTTTTTTAAGCTTTTTTTTACCACAGTCCTCTTTAAGAATTGAGGCCTAAAAATATACTTATTTCCTTTTTCCCGATATCCCCCTTCTCCCCCTTAGTATGACCAGTTTGCATCCGTTATTTACAAATTTTTTCGTAACTCAAAATGTGTCTTTAGGTAAATAAAGCGCATCATCCGTGATTCATATGTACGGGATTGAAACTAAAAAAAAAAAAAAAAAAAAAAAAAAAAAAAAAAAAAAAAAAAAAAAACAATGAAAGAAAAAAAAGAAAGTTTTTGCGGTTTTGAAAAAATGAACGAGTCTTAAGTAAAAAAAAGAAGATCCATTGCACATTTTTTTATCCGTATTTAAATATCTTTCAGTTTAAATAATTTTGTCTGTTTAAAATGTCTTTTTGAAACCAACACAGAAATCATGAAATTTTATATTTTTTGAAAAAATGAATGAAGTATAATAAAAAAAAAAATCCATAGCATATTAATTTTAATTGGTTTAACTTAATTTAGACTTTGTTTTGAATATTTTAATGGAGGTGATACATAAAAAATTAGAGGGTAATTGTGTCTCCAGCCCAATTGACGCCTTCGTTTGTAGCTTAGTAAATTATTTACAAGTTTGGTTTTGTAAACCTTAATTTCCTCAGTAAAACCTCCCACAACTGGAAACCTTTAAAAACTTGCTTAATCGTAAAAAAACGCTTAATAGTACAATTAAAACTTAACATGTAGATAACTATAATTAACGCGAGAAGTATTCTTGAGTATACATAAAGTGGTTTATAATATGTATTTCGGTCTATTCACTGCAACTCTTCATGGTCAAGTTTTTCCCTTTGATTTAAAAGTTGAATGCTGGCACATCCGCCATTCAATTTTCTGGGATTTAAATATCAAAAACAAAAGGGAAATCCCCCTTTTTGAGTTCAAATTAATATGAAGGCTCTTTGTCATTAATCTAGACTATGGGCATCGTTGCCAAATTCTAATTTTTCTGCCAGTTGTTTTGATAGAGTTGAAATTTTGCCAAATTTCTGCGAGTATGAGAGGGTTTGGGTATGATGAACTAGTAAGAGAATGGTATCTTCGTCAGAGTTTCACTATCCTAACTAGCGGAAATAATTCCCTCCAAACTAACATATCCGAACCATGCCTGTTGCATTTGACTTCTCCCCACCCCCTCCTTTGCTACGATCGAAATTCTGCTTTTAAAAAAGAGAAAGATGGAATACATTCTAAATATGGTTAATTTTGATTTTAAAGAAATATCTCAGATTATTTGGATCCTACCTGTAATTTTCGTTAAGCGAGCCGTTTATTTTGTTTTTAAAGTATTTCTTATGATTATTACAAATATAATAATACTATAATAATTATTAAAATAGTATAATAAGTATTAAATACCTAGGACTAGTTTAGTGAGGCTGGTTGATTCCCACCCAAGAATGTTTCGAGTCTTTTTATTGCCAGATGAAACTAAGCTGAAACCTGTGTTTTTTGCTCTCCCCCCCCCTCTTTAAAAAAAAATGCAGTACTATCCCCTAAAAATACCATTGAGTCGCCTACGTATGCATACATACAGGGGTGGGTAGAGGAAATGTCTACCCAAGACGGCAGAGCAGAGTCCTCCACCGCCTCCCTCCAAGAAATTAAAACGTTGACACAAAGTAGCTATCTTTGATGTCCCCCTCCCTGACTTAAAACACTACGTTACTAGCCCTTTAAAAATGACAGTTTACAGCTATACACACGGGTGTACAGGCGGAAGGTCTAAAAGATAGTTGGAAGGATCCTCCTCCCTCTCCCCCCAGAAAATCACGCAAAACTACATTTCTTTGGTTTTTTAGACTGTCCCCTTCTGACATATTTGTATATATGAAAAAAAAATATACTGTACTACTAAAAAAGGAGTAAAACGCCCACGTTTTAGAGTGAACTGTTTTCCTGAACATTCCTCCTAAATCCTTCAATGTTTTAAGATTATTATATTCTAGTTTTTTAATTAGACCGTATTTGATTCATCTAAAGTTCTATTTATTTCCTAGCATCTTTTGTCTTAGTTATGAAGTTTGCTTTCTTTGCAGTATTTCCCGATCTTGGAGTCCGACATAAATCCAGTGAAGAAGACGACTTGGACAAGGTAATAGTTTTCCGTATTATTTTTTTCTGGGGGGGGGGGGGCTGTTTTAGTTTTCCTTTTCCTATGTAAGTTGAAGTCTTAAAATAATGCTTATTTAAATTATAATATCTCTAGCAAAAGAAACTCCAAGTCTCTTTTCGTGTTAAAAAGCTAAAGTTGTGGTATAAAATCAGCAGTTAAAAACACTCATATAAATAGATAAACCTTAAATTTAAAGATTAAATCACATATAAACAAATTTAAACCTGTTGGCAAAAACTAACTTAAAACTAGCTAAAACAATATTAATAATAATGCCAAAAAACAAGTTTTTACGTAAATATAACAAACGAGGGTTGAGAGTGAAAAGAAGAAATATAACCAGGAGCTTTTAGACGTGTGAGATATAATTATTCCTTCGTTTTAAATTTGGTTTGGTCAATCATTTGCTTGGTCTATACCTCAGGCTTTGTCTATGTTTCTTCTTTTCGAATCTCATCTTGATTTTTGACGGACATTTTTGGAGTACTGGATGCTATATACGAGACTTCGCCAATCTTTTCTGAATTGGGCAGCTGCGTACATCTCTTCCCAATCTGTTTGAACAGAAGCATGGATACTGCGCAGATCAGACTGGTATGTTCGTCGCAAAGTGTTCCGAGGTCTTCCCCGTCTTCGACTTGCGTTTGGTTGCCAATGTAAAGTGGCTTTTGGGATCTGAGTATCCTGCATTCTGAGAACATAGCCCAAGTATCTCCCACTCCGAGATGTGTATATTATATCCAGTATTAATGCATAGACACTGAATGGTGGCCTTGTTTGTTGGTAGTTTTCCTTGTAATTGGTAAAGAGGCACCTTTTAGAATTCCTTAGGCTACGTAGTGGGTTCGAGAAAATAATTGTGAGTGAAGGATGGCTTTCTAATCACCTCCCTGGGAGTAGTTACCCCTCACACTTTTTAAGAGTTGCACAAATTTATATCCCATTGAAATTTTCGGAATTTTTTAGAACTTTTTAGAAATTACGTATAAACAGAAATTACATATAAATAAATATAAACCTGGGAAAAATTTAACTTAAAACTAGATAAAACCATATTAATAATAATACCAAAAAAGAAGTTGTTACGTAAATATAACAAAGGAGAGTTGTGAGCGAAAAAAAAAACCCAAGAAAATATTGGAAAGATAAGCTAACATATACAAAACATTTTGCATCACAATCTGACAAAACACTAAAGGGCTTGTTGGCTCCAGATCTCGGCAATCTGCGTATTCTGGCAACACTATTTTACATTATTCAACTTGCGATTCATACGTGATTCATACATCATGTTTGCAGCGGTATCTGCAACCTAGTAAAGAACGAACCACTGCCCATAGTAACCATGAATTAAAAAGACGCGTTAAAAAAAAACTTGTTTGTGAGAAAAAATTGCCATTTATAGCTGGTTCAGGAACGGTAGCTTTTGTTTTGATCAGTCTTAATAATAAAAATTTGTTTTGAAAAAAAATTCATGAGAATTTTGGAAAATAGTGTGAAACCCCTAAAAAATAGTGTAAGATTACCAGGGCCGTATCCAGGATTTTTTTTTTCGGGGGGTGTTTTACAAAAGATTATTTTCGGGGGGGGGGGGGTCCACAAAAAAAAAACATAAAA